>LAXH01000013.1:147949-174767 GCA_001006505.1 Tilletia horrida
CAAACTTTCGGTGCATTCGCCGGGTCGATACTGAACCCTGTCTGTATGTCTGTCTGTGCCTGTCCTGATCCGTCCCTGACTCTGACATGTTGTCTGGCTTGCGAAAAGAACATTCAGTTTACATTCTTGGGAGTTGTATTGCGAAGGGGGGGATGAAACAGTGCGAGATAGACTGGAAGGGGGAAATTAGACGACTTTGCTATGTAATGCTACACTTTGGAGAGAGGATGGATGGATCAAGAAGGAAAGTTGATGAAGGATGCGCTCGAAAGGCGGGAAGAGAAAGATGGAGGAGCGATGAGGATTTTCAAAAATGCTTGTGGACGTGTTTGGCCATGGATCCCGTTGCTAAGATTGAGAGTGAAATGCACACCAAATGAGGTTGATCCGAGGAAGACGTTGATGCAGATGAATGATTGAGCTCTGGTGATGATGATGATGATGATGATGATGATGATGATGAGTTGCTAGAGACGAAGAAGCCCGGGCGCCTGCTCGATGGATTGAGATCCGGGTTGGAACGGAGCAGTCGAGGCTCAGCCTTCTCGTTGTCCGATGAGTTTGCGAGATGCAGAGAATTAGCGGTTTGGCCCCATCGACGATGATGGAGGAAGTGGGTGACCTCAACTCCTATCAAGACGGGGGCCGCGGTGCAAGTGTAGTTGTAAAATTGTCCTGTCGTTGTGGGTGTTGCGTTGGAGCTGGCTTGATGAGTAAAGGGGGAAAAAAAAAAGGATTCACATTGGAATCGGCGGGAGAGAGTGATGATCTGGGTGGATCACGATGCGTTCACCTTGAGGCGTGATGATCACATCGCAGTCGAAGCGCTCAAAACTCTTGTTGTCAAAGGCGTCAAAGTGACGTGCCTTTGTCTGAGGGATCACCGTCCGGTCCTCCAACATCCGGACCGAGAGCAAAGAGGGCTGGACCTTGTTGATGCTGTAGCCCGGCTCGGAGGTCGAGATGCCACGGCGCTCGATGCCTCGAAGTGGGGATCCGGCCCGGGGCGTCAGCATGCCGTCGTCGTTGGGCTCTTCCTCATCGTCCTCGGCCGCAACAAAACCTGCGCGAGTGGTGATGGCAAAGGTGGGCGGTACCTCGTCATCGTCGATAATTGCGACGGCAGGCAGGGGGCCAAAACTGACCGCCTGACCTTGAGTGATCGCCAGGGGCTCAAGTTTGGCCACCAGTTGGTCGGCATCGCACTGAGAGAACGGCCGAGGTGGGCTCGCGGGGCAAGACTCGTTCTCCTCCAGGTGGGGCGCAAGCTCGGGTGCATTGAAGGAGGACCGTCGATCTTGTCCAAAGCCCAACGACTCCGACCTGCCAAAGTCAAGCATCCGACTCGCGGACAGACGTCGCTGAGGGGATGGATAAGGCGCGCCCTTCTTCTTCTCGTACGAATCATTACTGGTCCGTCTCGAGGTGAGTGTTCCGTTGAGTTGGAGAGAGCGGCCGCCACCACCTTTTGTCTGGGGCACCCATTCGGGGCCATTGTACAGATTGATCCTCTGTGAGAGTGGGCTCAGGGGTGAGCGAGGGGAAGGGGATGAGGACCCTGGGGATGACTTCGCGGTGAGGCTGTATGCTGACATCGCACCTCGGGAGAACGAGGGGGTCGAGGTACGCCGGCTCTGTGACGGTACCGCAAAGCCGTCTGTTGGGGAGGGAGGGCCGGAGGATGCCGCTCTGGAGCTGCTGATCGAGGATGAGCTCGGCGAGAGACCGGGCATATCCATGCATGCTGCCGACCAAGGAAATCCGTCCGTTTCCTGAAGGGTTGGATGGGTCTCGAATGGAGAGCAGGATGAGAGGCGACGATTGGAGAGCTCGCCTGGCTGATGGGAAGGATGGGAATGTAAAGTGGGCCATTTGAAGGACCAAGAGACTTGCGAGGCAGAGGGATCCTGCAGGCCCGGGGCGCCCATCATCCGTTCATGTTGTGCTTGACATTGACGCTCAAATTCGGTGCGAGTGGCTACGGGAAGGGAGACGCTGTCGACGAGGAGGAAGGAGTCGGAAGAGACATTGCTTGGGCTTTGAGCACACAAGAAGGGTCATGGGTTGGAGCGTTGGCGGGACTCTGCACTCACCTCCTGACCATGGCAAAGGTATTCCGGGCCGGCACTGGCTTCTCGTCGTACGAGGTCGCTGTGCTGGGTCTGCGGCTGGCCCTCATGCGATACGCATGGCCATTGGCAAGACTCCGACGCCGTCTGGCTGTTCCACTGCCATCGGTGCTGGTGGAGAAGTCCGAGACTGTGCGCTTGGGTAACGAAGGCCGGCGCAAGAAGCGCTGAGTGGGGGTGAGAACGTCCTCGGCGACGGGTGAAGGCGGAGAAAGCGAAAGTGAGCAGCCGGCCAATGCAACGCTAGAGGCCGTCATTGGGTCGCTGCCCGGATGGTGGAAGAGGCCAAGAGCGGTAGCCATGGTCCAGGGTTGGTATCAGAGAGAGGGGGACCGCGGGGGAGAGGAGAGGAAGATAGTCAATGTAGATAGCGAGGAGGGAGAACCTGGCTCCCTTGTGCTGGACTTGGAGAAGGAAGGAAGGGGGCCCAAGAGGGAGGAAGGAAGGAAGAGGGCAACAGCACAACAACCAGAAGAAGGTGGAACGGAGGATGAGCTTGAAGAGCAGAGCCTCTTTTATTGGAATTCCAGTGCAAAGCTTGTCAGGGTCCCTTGTCCCTGCCGAGGCGACTGGGTAAAGGTATGCGCCTCAGCATGGTCGTCCCTCGTACTGTATGAAGTGCGGGAAGGATCATCAGGAACATGATCGGGACACACATGTATGCCCGCACGCACGCACACCAGAATAGGCACAGCACGGATCGCGCAGAACAGGATTTGGGTTCGGGCAGGTCTCGTTAGCGTATCTGAAGTCAGGCTAGGTAGGAAGGCTGGAGGCTGGGGAAACCCAAAGCTGTCGTTGTTCTTCCATCTGCTTCAGCTGTTCCATCCAGCTGGCTGCCTGCCTGCCTGCCTGCCTGCCTGCCTGGGTACTGTACAGTGACAAAGATGTGCATGGTTAGCCAAGCATTGCCACCTGGTCACGTTCGAAGAGGGACCTGCCAGCTCCTTGCTCCTGTGTATCCGATCAACCGAGTACAAGCACAACATGCAGTACAGCGCTACGGCCGATCACCTAAGTTAGGAGGGTCATCCTGCAGAAAAGGGGGGAGAACGGGCAGGCTCCGAAGCCCGAAGGTTTCTTGTGCAACACATCTCGCACCCAGTGAAACATGGTCGAGGTGGTCTCATCCCTTGGGCCGACTTTTGCCTGCCCTGGCCAAGCTCCATGAGAAAAGTAATGAGCCCCCACCCAGCACTCAGCACCAGCAGGCAAGCCGAAGGCAGTGGCAAAAAGGCAAGGCATAGGCGTGTACATAATTCGCATGTATGTATGTAACCATGGCATGATCAGCGCTGCTTCACATACTGATACTCTGATCAGGGAGAAAGGGGGAAAAGCATGCTTCTCCTTCCCTGGGCTAGAGGGTAGAGACCCGTCTGGCCGGACTTTGAACTCTCTGAACCTTGCTAAGTGTGGGAGAGAGTGTTGAGGCACCTTGGAGGACGGGGAGAAAGGCTGCAGTTGCAAAGCTTAACCCTGATCTCATCATCCTTCCCCTGGCATTTCTGGCCACCCAAATGATCAACTATCGACCCCAATGGTGCTATCCATGCATGCGACTTCGTAATGTGATATGACCTGCACTCACTTGTGCTGGCTGCTGCTGCTGCTGCTGCTGCTGCTTCTCTTGGAGTCGGACCTCTGATGCGGGCTCTGCCTGACCTATCTTCCTCACGCACTGCAGCCGGCAGCATGTACAAGGCGTGCTCTTATCGTCTTGTCCGCAGCGCCCTCAAAGCTTCAGTGTGCCTGCAGCATACTGTACGAGGACAGCATCCTCTCGCATTACATGTGGCCAGGGCCGGGCAAGGCGAGCCTCTGCCTTGGCCGACGCCCGTTTCCCTTCGGGAAGCACGGTCCCTCCTGCTTCCCATGCCCACTTCCGGCCACAGCTTAGACCGCTCCCGGCCTTCCCCTTTCCCACCATGAGTCCGGTGGCGGAGCGGTCCGAGCGCGCGGGTATCCATTGGGCTCACGTCAAAGGTGGCCTGAAGTGTATTGTTTGGGTCTCAAAGGGCGATCACTTTCCATCGCGGCAAACAGATTTGCCCCCATCCTGCTCATGGTGAAAGTGAATCTCGGCGGTAAGCAAAATGAGTAAATGACCCTCTTCGTCAGCGGCACTCTGCCTTGTCAATTGTCATGGTCCAAGAGATAAGGAAAGGGCATCGGTGCGGCCGCCATACTTGTCCTCGCTGAGAACCTCCCCGGAACCGAAAGCACAGCAGCGCGGCCCGAAGAAGGGAGTCCAGATTCTACACACTGGCCTCCGCATTAGCTGATAATCTCTGCATGTACTGTATGCATTCCAAAACCTGGTGTTGACTTTGGCCTGAGGCAACCAAGGATGCTATGCAGACTAATAAGTGCCAGGTTTTAGCAGGGCCCTCCCCCCTTCCCAGGAGGTGATCGTTTCAGACTCCGCTCATCAGGCTAAACATTGATTTAGGTTGCTAGTGGCTCACCCACCAGCACAAGTCATATGGTCCCCCCCTTCTCTCAGCTATGAGAGCTGTGACTCTCCCAAGCCCCCAATCAATGCTACCCCAGGGTCTCTTTCTTTTCGCTTACAGCCACCATGAAGCGGACAAATCACATCCAGTGTGTCTGTCTGTCTATCATATCTCTGGTCTCCTATTTTATCGGGAAGGTAGCACCGAATTTTGGGGAGAGAGGGAGGCGGGAAATGGAGCGACCAGTAGGGGTGCTTTGGGCTGGCTTCAGCCTCGGTAAGATTCATGCATGAACGGGCTTGGTATCGTAGGGCCAAGGACCGCGAAGCGGCAAGTTGAAGGAGCGAAGGCCATCTCGAACATGCACAAGTGAGGCACCCTTACCTGTCCTCGTAGATGACTGACGAGTACTTTTCGGACACAGACCTCCCCCTCATGCAGCAGGCAGCTCGCAGCTCCCACACATCCCCGAAGAGCAACTCGCGCCTGATTCTGCCGCGTCGGAGTTCAAAAGCATAGCATTTCTGATGTACCTGGATCTGGCATGCACTTTTCAAGAGACGCGGTCCTGGCGTTGCCTCATTGAAGAAAAAAAGGGTCGTCGCCTCCTCGGGGCGCCATGAGAAAGGGAAAGGGCGCGGAGGATTGGGTCCATTCTTCCAAGCCCTTTGTTCCGGCAGGACAACAATAATATTGCCAGGCAACCTTCCCGCTTCTTGTCATCGGCACCACCTCGACGCTGGCTCAGGGAGTCATGACTTTGCCGCGAGGCAGACTGCTTCGTCGCAAAGCTTGTGGATGCGTGCTGACCTTCTCACCCTCCATTTGTTTGTGGGTCCATGGGGACTTTGAAATATGTACATATGCAATGTCGATCACATTTAAGCAAGTGATCCTCAATCTGGGGGCCACTCAGCCCCTCCCAGCCTTGCTGCGTGTTCATCCTCGCTTCCTTGCGGATGCCAAATGCAGCTTTCGTGACCGACGGTACATATGTGTGATTACTGTACATCTGACAAGAGAAGGCAAATCGAGTCGGAGAAGGTGCTCGCGCAAGAAACAGAAAGCAAAAGATGGCGATCACCTCGAACCTGCAAGCTCGACACTGGAAAAGTAAAATGAAGCGCAAGGATCAGCGACCAACCCTTTGTTGTTTGGCATGGAGCTAGCATCGATCATGTACTCACATCAGTCTCGTGGCACACTCCAGGAACAAGAACGGACTGCACACGTCCTTGCGACTTCCCGCCACAGGCGGAGCCAAACTGGGTACCGCCTTGATCCCGCTGCCCAGGTTGCCCTTTGCCATCTTCGGGGCATCCTCGACCGGGCGAGCCAGCAGCGACGCTCCTCCCGTCCTATTGGCTTCGTCATACGCTGATTCCAGCGCTTCTTGGAGGCTGTCAGAAGTCAGAGCCTGAGGCGCGGACGCGCTCGCCGGTGCTGGTTCCTCTTCGCGTCTTGACTCTGGAGGCGAGGGCCCCAGTCGTGTATATCCCACATTTCTGAAATCGACGAGATAGTTTGAAGAGTCGACCCTGTACAATTGAAGGTCCATTCGCACCTGTTCATGGATGCCAGATTCTCAGCCATCTCAATGTCATAAGAGAGATTGGCAAACGAAGAAGCTTACCTGCACATTGTTCACAGTCCATCTAGTCTCCAGGAAGAAGAGTTCCTCCCCCTTGCTCGGATCATCATAGCCTTCCGATCCCTGTCCGTTCCGACCAGACCGCTCGTTCGTCGCAGAAGAGGCCTTGACCCGCCATTCCATGCCAAGTCGCTGCAAGGTCCGGTACAGTTCAAGCATGATCTCCATCGGTGGACTTCTGCTCCGAATGCCAAAGTGCCACTTGGCTCGTGGCCGTCTCGGAGTTGCTGGTGTGTGATGATCAGCAAATGATTGGGGCGCCTGGTTGCCATCTGTCACGGGCAGGATGCAAGAGGTAAAATCAGCCGCCTTCGAAGCTCCAGTCGCAATCGTTGAGGCCCACATACCTTGGGTTTTTGGCATACTTGTCTCCAAGATCGCAATCCCCGTATACCGAGGCAATGCAAACTCCTCCTCGTCATCCGTGGCATCAGTGTCGTCATCTGTCGCGTCCTCATCAGACGCGTACGAGGTCATGTTGGCATCATCCGTCTCTTCGGCCCCAGTCATGGTATCTTCGGCCGTGGTGTCCAGGCTTGAGGGCGGGCCACTTCCTATCAGAGTCCCCGCTCGCGATCGTGCCAGTGGAGTCGATGCTGAGCCAGAAGCCGACCCGTCTGCGCTACCTGGGGTACCCCTGCCAGGTGGCAGTCGTCTCTTCACGCTCGTGGACCGAAGTGCACGCCCGTCGAGACCTTCATTCCACGCGGGTGGGTCCTCGGCAAGGAACCCAGCCATCTCCTTCCGCTCCTCCAGGTGGCTCGTCTGAATCATCCGCTTGTGGTCCCGAACCAACTGGTACGCGACCTTGACCATGTTCTCCCCCGGCTGCATCAACATCCGTTGGATGTCCTTAAGCGAGTATCCGAGCATTTTGTCTTGAAGTTCGTTGATGATCTCGCCTTCGAGCGCACCGATGCCTGGTGCGATCTGATCATCGGGCGAGCTGCCTCGGTCGGTTCCCTCGGCCGCCGTATCTTGACCATTCTCACCGGTTGGGGTCATCCCGAAATCGAACCCGGCGGACTCTGCCGCAGGCGTGGGTGGAAGTGGTCGCAGGTATGCCGGCAGGTTGATCTGGAACCATGGAAGACTGCGAATCTCTGCGATGGTGATTCGCTTCACAGGGTCGACGACCAACATGCTTTGTAACAAGCTTTTCGCCTCTGGCGATAGGTACGAGGGCAATGAATATATCCCGCCTGATGAAGGACAAAATTTCGTGAGCACTTCATGCGCTGACCGCAGCACATCAGACTCTGAGAAGGTTCATCGGTCCTCACCATTGATCTTCTTGAACAGCTGAGGAATGTACTCATCGTCGAACGGCAGTCGGCCGCAGAGCATGACATAGAGAATCACGCCGCAGCTCCAGATGTCGATCTCCGGACCTGCATATAGTCTGTAGAGCTTCTCAGTCTCTTGCGCTCCAGCTGAGATGGACCACCACTCGCACTCACTTCCCGGAAATGACCTCTGGTGCCGCATAGTTGGGACTTCCACAGCTCGTCTTGAGGAAGTCGCCATCCGTCATGATATTTGACAGGCCGAAGTCACCAATCTTCACGTTCAGATATTCATCCAGAAGAAGACTGAGAGCCAGCATGGTCAGCAACTGACGCATAATCACGCATACACTGAGGAGAACTCACTTTTCTGGCTTGAGGTCTCGGTGTACGATCTTGTGTCTGTGACAGTATTCCATCGCGCAGATGATCTGCTGGAAGAATCTCCTCGCTTCATCCTCTGACATCCGCCCACGTTCAACGATGTACTCGAAAAGCTCCCCTCCCGCATACTGGATTCGAGGACTTGGGTCAGCCATCCGCTTCAGATGCAAAGAACAGAAGAAATAATAGTGCTCACTTCGATGACCATGATGATATCTGTTGGTGTGCTGATGACCTCGTAGAGCTTGATGATGTGCGGATGCCGCAGCAGCTTTAGGTATTGGATCTCCCTTTTCACCCTACCGCCCATGTCCATCGCGGAGATCTTGCGCTTTGATATGAACTTCATGGCGACGCGATGACCAGTGAGCGAGTGAGTAGCCACTTGAAGCACGAAAAGTGGCACTTGTCAGCTTGCCGCATCTCACACTCATTTAGCTTTCAGAAGTACTCACGCTTGACCTTGCCAAAGCTACCAGTCCCCAATGTTTGCTGCAGAGTATACTGCCCCACCCGGATCGGAGGTTTCTGTGGTCTGGCACCGCCGTGGTGAGAGTGATGACTCCTGCCATCGGCTCTGCTGCTACTCCCTTGAGGGCGGGCTCCGCGATCCATGTAGCCTGGTGCTCCTTTCGAGCTGCTTGGAGGACTTCCGGGGCGATGCGGCATGCCGTGGAACTAGAGTAAGATGTGAGGGGCCCGATCCTTTGGAGAGTTCCTCAGCTATCGTCAGAGGATTGATTGCTTCTGTAAAGTTGGACTCGTGCTGCCCTGTTGCGGTCGAGTTGTGGTACTCAGCAGCTGGATTGTGCTCGTGGTTCCAATCAGTCGCAGCGGTGCCCTTGGCTGAGAGCTGCGGTCGCTCTGTCTCCGACGCTCGACTTCGGCACGATATCAATGCGAGGCTCCAGCGAGTGTTCTTGACTGCAGCACTCGTTCGCGGGAGGGTCTAAGGTCTGACAAGGATGAGCACGGCAATGGTGTTGAGGTCGAGGTCGTCGTGCAGCCTGCATTCAGATTTCAGGCTCATCATCCAAGTTGATCATCATGATTCATGAGAGGGCATTTCTCTGGCAATTTTAGAGATAACAAACAATTGCCTGTCACAAACTCCAAACACACTTTTTCTTTTCTTTTCGCAAGTTGGAAGTTGATGCGACGGAGTGGAGGATTGCTGTATGGATGTGAAGAAACAGTGCAGGCGGGGATGTGCAGTTTAGATGGCTGTATCGTGGTAGTGAAGGGACGTTCTTGACTCGTGACCGTGTCCAGGTTGCGATGTTGGGCTTGGTTTAGATTGTCTTTGTAATCTCCTCTGTTTCTTGCTCTCGTAGACCTCGCGCATGACGTCTCGGATCACGTCCAGCGCATAGTCCTCGACGTTGTGCTTTGTGCAAGACACCAAAGTTTCAACCTGTTCTGGCGTCCATACAAGATTATAGGAGGTGCTGTATTCGCAAATGGAGGCAATGGTCAGTTCATTGAGGTCATAGGTCAAGGGAATACGGACACACACCTGAATGCCGAGGTCTGCACAATGGTCGTGTGAATAGCCAATGAGCGGACAGCACACTGCAGACGTAGCCATGGTCTTTTTCGTTACTCACAGAAGGGTCGAAATCAGGAATCCGAGCATTTGGTAGCAGGGGACAGTAGATCATCCTCACGTCCGGCTCCCGCGCGAACATCGCTTCTTCTTCTTCTACATCTACCCAGTCATCATCGACACCAGCTACCGCATCAGCGCCGAAGCTAGGTCGCACACGCCAGCCATCGAGAACCTGAGCATACTTGGGACCGAATTTGCGTCGGATCTGTTCGGCTGGGTCATCGATTTTGTCGCCTGCCAGACCTGCGCTTTCTTGATGCACGGCGGTATGGCTCGAATGCGCACGGCCCGCTGTATCTCTTGGCGATGAATCGCTTCGAGCTTCCCGCCAGGTGTCCGAGCCATGCTGGGGTCCGTTTTCAGCGCCGTCTGGATGAAGCGAGGCTGTTGATGCGCCTTGTGAAGGTGTCTCATTCGACCGGCGCTGGGATGAATCATCTTCAGATTCTTCTCCCGGCGCTTGGCGCACACGGAATCGAAGACCCCGGTCGCGCCCAAACTCATGGATGCGCTGAATCGCCGCGCCTTTTTGTACGTCAGACGAGGCATCAAATGCAATGATGACATCTACATTGCGGCCCGGATGCATCAGGACATCTTGCGGGCCATGAAATGTCAGCCCTGAACGCCAATCAATTTCCTTGCGCTAAGACTTTGACTCACGACTCGGCAGGTTGTTGGACAAGCCGCTGTCCATGAGTTTGATGCGACCACTTGCCTCCCACGTCCACATGCTCGTCGTCAGATTGGAGATCGCTTGCGCGGTTGGATCAGCCCGACCATCACTTTTCGCAAGCGAGGGGTCCAACGGAATCACATTATCAGCCAGCCGATTCGAAGCCATGTCGATGCTGTTGTCGGCGTGCTGTGGGTATATATGCGACAGCCCGCGTCCCCGAGCCATGGCTCGAGGGGGCATCTTGTGCCGATCGACTTTGATGAACCTCGAGTTGCTGCTCGTCGCGAACGTTCTGGTCGTTTCCTTATCTTTCTTCTCGGAAGCTGGTGAGGCCTCAATGCCAGCGTGTGGATTGTAGATGTGATTTGCACCACGGCCCCGTACCATCGCTCGAGGAGGAATCCTGGGAGCCGGGCCTGAAGCGGCGCCTCGGACGTCGTTCTCCAAACCATCATCCCGAGCCGGGGCTGCCACCGCCGTCTCATTGTTGAGGTTCAGCCCGTAAAATGGATTCGGTTCATCGGCTGCACGGATCGGGTTTCCCCACCGACGTTCCCAGCGTTTTGCACGGATCAATGCGTTGACCCATCCCAATAGACTTGCCGCCAAAGTCCAGCCGGCTGGCAAGGACGCCAGTAGGGCAGCAATGTAGCCAGTCAGGGGCCCAGCCGGTGCGGAGGTGCATTGACCCAAGAAGAGGGAAAGCGACGCCTCCGGCTGGCGGGTCAGGGACTTGCCCGAAAGGAATCTAGTGAAGTGTTCGTTATGTCAGCATACATCCTGTCTAACATTGTTGTAGCACAGCATGTACTCACGTCCTTCCATAGCTCCAAGTAGGGATCCAAGCCCCGACATCACTGCTACCCATCTCAATCGGACTGATCTCGAACCACTGGAAAGCAACCCCTAGTCCAGTAGCACTCGATGCCTGTTCCGCAAGCGCACGCGCACGCTGTCTCCGACTGTGAACGATCAACGCCCGGGCGCGCGCGAGGCGTTCCTGGGGTGTCAGATTTTCTTCTAAGAGATTGAGGCTCGGCATCGGGCCGGGCGGCGGTCGTTGGGGAGGTCCTCTCAGCATACGTGGCGGCGTAGATAGAGTGTTGTTAGGGGTCGGAGGCGGAGCCCTCGAATCTAGATCCGAATACTGCCTCAGGTGTCTGATATCGATCAGCTCATCATAGGGATGCGGAAGACCCCCGCGCTCGCGCTCGAGTTCGTGCTCAAGAGTTGCATGGAGATTGTTAGGTGGCTGTCTGCTTCGCGGCTCGCTTCGTACTCTCTTCAACTCGTTCGTGGAGACGACAGCAGGTCTGGTTGGTGATGAGATGTGGCGTTGATGGGATTCTAGCCGAGCTGCTGAGTGTGGTCTTGGCTCCAGTGGAGGGCGACTTTGAGCGGAAAGGTCTTCGTCACTTGCAGTCTGGGCTTTGTACTGAGGAAGCTCCTCACGCTCGAAGTCATCCTCGTTGGGACCTCGACGACCGATGCCTGCTTTCCGAGTCAAGAACGAAGGTGGGTTCTGATCTGCATAGGAAACTCGCACAGCGGTCAAGATCGGCAGCGGAGCGGCCCCGCCGTTCTTGGCTGATGAAGAGGAGGGCTCAGAGCTGTTCTGAGTGGTGGAAAGAGCCGGTCCTGCCGCAATATCTGCTGGCAACAGGTTCGCTCGAGTCAAGGTCTTTGACCATTGAAAAGTGCTTCGACTCAAACCAGAGGGCGTGACAGAATCCGTGCATGCTTTGGTCGATGCCTCGACTCGGCCTTCAGCAGCAGCTCTGGCTTCCTCCTGATTCGAGAGCAGGCTGAATTCAGATCGGCCTGGCAGCAGCATGGAGCTTACATCATTCTGCGGCGTCCGCACTGGTCGCGGGAGGAATTGATAGCACTGCTCGAAAACAGAAAGATGAGAAAATGAGGGACGAGACATGCATTTCCTGCGAGCACTCACAGTAGTCATGGTGGCGTACAAGTCCATCACACCAAGACCAACGACGCCGCTTTGCGCCTTTCTGAGGAGCGGGGCCAGGAGGAAGTAGACTCCATGCCTCGTGCTGGCGACGACGTTGAGAGCCTTGAGGCTGAGAGGGTGGGCCAACTCGGAGGCGACGCGTTTGTAGTGCTCCAACAGGACGTGCGGAGACATTTGTGCGTGAGTGTATAGTTCTGGCAGGGAGCGGACGCCATGAGCGCGCGAACATAGCGAGGTGGGGCACGATCAAGGGCACATACCTGCGATAGTCCAACAACTACCGCTCACGCCTGCGACATATGTCGTGACTTGCCAAGCACCGCCTGTTTCTAGAGCTGCGATGAATGCAGCAAATCCGAATTTTGCCCGATATCCACCACCAGAACCACCGAGCGAGACGATTGGGACGTCGTCAGGATGGATATCCTCCGAAGCGGGCAGTCCCAGGAATCGATGAAGGGGAGAGAGCTCCTGCTCTTCCGCAATATCTGAGGGACGTTTGCCGGATCGGAACGTGGCTCCTTCGACCTCTTTCCGTTTCTGGGGAGCGGGCTTGACACGGAGCTTCAGCTGAGGCTTCTCTCGTGGACCTCGCGTGCACATTTTCTTGATGCGAGCCTGTACGAATTTGAGTTCAAGCTGATTCAGATCGTTCCCTTTGCGCACCCGTGCATCCCACTGCAGCTCCGGATAGAGGCTGAGAGATTCGTCGTCCCTCTGCATGAGCCTTCGGACGTTTCTCAAGTCTTGGAACCTGCTCGCCCATCGTCGCAGGATTGTCTGGAGTCGGGAAGTTGTTGTCTCACTTGTTTCTCTAGGCTCATAGCCTGCGGACCCTGCAGACTGTGGTCTTGCGCGTTGCTGACCCGTCTGTCTTGGCATTGGAGGATAGGTGGATGTTGAGCTGGCACGTTGCCGTTGCTGTACCGCATCGAAAGCATCATCTTGATATGCTGTTAGATCTGGCTCACTGGCCGGAGAGTCCACGAGCGGTCCTGCAAGCATCTGGTGACGCTGCCTTGCCTCGGCTTGTGCGCGCTCTCCCAAGCTCTCGAGAGCTCGCTCAATCGCCCAGGGTCTGCTAGTCGGTGAAATCGGGGGACTGCCCGGTCCGAGACCTTGCTCCAGGTCGATGTCGCCGTCACGTTGCGGCCCTGGAGTCGTAGGGATACCTGCGCGAGACAGTGCCTCCCTGAAGCGCGTCTCTTCTCGCTGCACATTCTCTCGCAGCGTTTGCAGCCTGGTCAGCTGCTGTTGGATCTGGGCAGGAGCCGAGGGGATTCTGGAAGACACTGGAGTCGCTGTAAACAGCGACACCATTGCCCCGAGAATGTAGGCCTTCGTGTACAACCACCATCTTGACCGCCGGAGCGACACCGCAAATGTCATACTGGCGAGCGCGTAGCTACGACGTTGCGACGAGCACGCGGGCGTCGGCTTCTTGACAAATCTTGTGCCCCGAAGCTCCTCACCGTGCGCAACGAATGACTATCTTGAATTGCGATAGCAGAGGCCTTGACCAGGCATCTTCTGCCCGAGAAGCTGAGACGGCAGTGCGGACGTGACCAAACGATGAGGTTGCTGCGCGGTTGCTGTGCGTGTCGGAGCCGATGAGTGAGGGAAACTGCCATTGACATGCTCCGTCCAGTGGAACGAACGTGCTCGACTGCTCGGTCATCATGCAGCTGCACGCTCGCACTGCCACTTGCGGATAAATGCAGCAAGAACCCTGGCTCACTTGCGCAATACGCATCTCCCACTTTCCTCAGGCTTGTCAAGAGGGTGCATCAGAGCAAATGTGGACCGATGAATCTTCATGAATGGCAAAGTGGAAATATGCAGGTGTATGCATTTCGTAAGAGCGGCTGATGCACAGAGACAGAGAGACCGCGGCCCCTCAGCTGTCCGCCTCGTTCGCAGTAGGCTCATTCGCGGATGCAGGCGCGGCCTCACCCTGCGCAGTGCTGGCATCGGCCCCTTGGCTCTGACCCTCTCTCTGTTGAGTTCCGCGATCACCTCTCCCTCCAGAAGCACCACCTCGTCCACCCCTTCCGCCTCCTCGACCACCTCGTCCGCCAGCACCACCGCGTCCACCACCAACATTCGACAGTTGATGTGCCGGTGGGTGCGCTCTGCGGTCGATAGCCTGGCCCATGGCAGCCGTTCGGAAGGAGAATCCGCGAGTCGACTCGATGATTTTCTGGTATACCACTGGCGCTGTCGAGTTCATATGGACGATATTCTGTTCGAGGTGATAAATGCAGGCCATTAGAGCTCCAATGAGGAGAATCACTGAACGAGACATCAAGCAGCTTACCTCTTTGAGGTCGATCTTGGCATCTGCGCGGTTGTCGCGGATCAAGTTTACAATCCACTTTTCTCCATCGTCCTTCGACATGTTTAATCTTGACGAGAGGTCACTATACGCAGAGACGAGGGTCAGTGATACGCACAAAGGGGTGGATGAGATGAGGCGCGGAGATACATACGTGATGTCGACCTTCTGGTGGATTCTGCAGTAAGTCTCGCTCATAATGAATCGTGCATTTTCCATGAACACGTCGGCGTGCTCTTGCAGGAAGAAGTCGTTGTTTGCTACGTCACCAGCCTTCTTCAGCTCTTCTTGCGCTCGGTCGAAGTCAAAATTAGTGTACAATTCCCGGACAAAGTCGATGATTGGATCGGCCTTCAAGCGGTACGACTCAAGGTTGATGATCCGCAGCACGTCCCGCATGGCTGCTTGTGGTGTGAGTTTGGAAGTTGGGGCGCGCTCGCCGGCCCCGAGCAGAGCTGCCGACGCACTGGGAATGACATAGAATCGAGTGCTGCGGCGAGTGATGACCAATGCGGCGACCAAGTATCGGAGCAGCCACCAGCAAGTGGTCTGGATTGTGTTCAGGTAGGGAAGGCTGAAGAAGAGCTCCACCAGCTGTTCCCGCCCTTGTGGGTGGTTGAAGAAGACGAACAGACTCCAGTGTAGGAGCCATGTTCTCTTCTGCAACAGCGCCTCATTTGCTCCTCGCTCGTTGCTCTGCCTTTGGTCGATCTGGTCCTGCAACAGCTTGAGTTCCTCCAACGCCCGGTCCCATTCACCCGCCAGAGTGTCGGCCGCGAGCTTTCCCCAATGCGATGAAAGTGTCAATGTGGGGTCGATAGACAGAATCCGGAAGTGGTAGAGGTAGGACGAAGCTTCGCCGTAGTTACCACACGAGAAGTGGAATTGGCCGTATCGGTACAATGCATTGATTTGGTCGATCGTTAGCTGAAAGAACAGAGTTTGAGAAGATCAGCCGTTTCTCACCTGTCTGGACGGAGCGAATGCAAACATACCTTGTAGTTCTCCTCCAGAAACTTCAAATTCTGTGCCTTGTCCTGCTTCAAAGCACTCGCTACATTTGGATCCTCGATGACCTCCAGGACGGACTCCACTTCCGCACCCAATCTTTCGTTTGTCGCAATGGCCTCCTCTCGCTGCTTCTGGAGCTCTTGGGGCGCTGCTTGGTTTGGAAAAGCTTTCTCGTGGAGCGTAGAGGTGTAATCCACCATCAGGGTGCCTCGAGCGAGCTCATATTGAGCTTTGGCGATGTCCTGAGCGCTGAAGAGGTCAAGACTCTCAAGGTACGACAGCAACGGCACCGCCAAGTGTCGGTCGATGAACGGCACAATTGTGCTGGTGAGGTCGTAATCTGCCATCTTGATGCCGACGTTAAGACCGGTGATCGTCCACTGTGTAAGTCTCTCAGTTCAGTTGGACGCGTCCAGTCGCAAAGCAGCTGTTGCTTCCAGATTGCTCACGTCGAGGTGGTGGAGCGAGAAGAATATCAGGTTGCCCATTTTGTATTTCAAACTCCGACCGCCACTTGATATCTTTCGGCCGAGAGGAACCTTCACCGGCTACCGATCCCAAACTGAATGAACGGCCCCCAGCATTGAGGCTCTCACTGTCACCTTTGCGAAGACATGAGTGGTCCAATGTCTTGCCAGACCGCTTGCATTTGTGAATACCTTGTGTGCACCAAGAGCCACCGACACCGCCGATGAGCTCAGATCAGTTCTTCGCCGGGAGGGTTTCCCGAAACGTTCGGGCAAATATTGATCCCGATTCCAGTCCCAACGGTCCCCGTATGAGCCTTTGTTTCCCAGCTGTGAGTGAGAACACGTCCATGCGTCGAGACCATATCCACCCGTTGCTCCTCTCTGCTGTCCCGACCAACGGTACAAGGATGGCGCATCGAGCTGGACCTCCCCAAAGCTTCCTCGACCCCGTCTTCGGCTTCTATTCGAACTCATCCAAAGACCGAGCTGTGTGTACGGGCAGTGGGAACACGCACCACTTCACGTTCCTCCCTTCGCCGAAAGAAGGGCTTAGACCGTGCTGATGCCAACTTGGTGATGGTAAGGCCACTCCCAGGCTGCGGGGCTGCCTAACCCTGCAGCGCACCCACATGTGCCGTGGCCCTCATTTCGCAACTCTAGCCTGTGGCTCCGCTCAAGCTGAGTGTAGCTACGTCTAGACCTCCTCCACACCCGACTTATTTGCTTGCAGATCCACGAATTTGACCATGTTTTTGACAGCCTATTCATCCTTTGTCTTGCTTTTGATCGTCTGCGTCTGAATCGAGGAGGCGCCTTACTGGTTCTGCATGCTGGGTACACTTCCTTGTCTGACATCCAGAAGCTTGACTTTGGTATCAATTCGCTGCAGATCTACAACAGGCTGCATCAATTCGATTGTCTGCCATCCTCAAATTTCCAATAGCATCGTTTCCGCAACTCGAACTTCCTGCATTCCAAACAATACTGGACGTATTTGCAGATCCATCTACTAGCTCGTCTTTCAAAAAGCAACTAGGAACGAAGGGTCCACGAAAGACTAATGCTGGATGCTCTAGCTGACCTACATGATTCTGCCTGGTACTGAACCTTTTGGCTCGCACCTTCTTCGCAGCTCGACTCACTCCAGCTCCCAGATCTAACGGCCAACGTGTCGAAGTTCTCACTCTGTCCAGATCGTCGCCCAGGTCGATCCGGTGGTGTGGGTCTGACATAGTCATCGCTTTGCTCTCCGTCTGAGCTGACCACTTCCCCAATTGAGCCTTGCTCTCTTGCAGACGCCTCGACATTCACTCGTACTTGGAGCTCCCATCTCCGTCACGACCATCATCTTCCAGGCCACGGACGACGACATCGACGCATTCGATCTCGGGACATCAACAGCATCAAAAGAGAGATTGGGAAAGCATTCTGCAACACTTTAATCTGTCGGCCTGCTGCATTGCCACCTTCAAAAAGGCCTGACTTCAACTTCAAAGCTCGAAACGCTGCCTCGGTGCAGCTCGCAAGCGCAACATGGCGCTCGGAAACGATCAGAAGCGGGCGTCGCGCGGTACTGGCCTCAAAAGGCTGTCGCTCTTGCGAGGAGTGACATCGACGGCATCTCCCTCTACCAACAGTAAAAAGAGCACGTTCCCGGCGCCAGTCAGCGGGCCCGCGGTAGGACCCACGAGTTACACCCTTCCGGATCGTTCAAGGGCTCGGGAATTCATTCACCGCGTCTCGTCTTCGACCTCCAGCTCAGAATACAGTCTCAGTGTAGCCTTGGCCCCACCCGCACCATCTTCTCAGCGATCACCGCCCGAGCCAGTTCAAATCGAGCCGTCGGCTTGGGCCAAGGAAAGGAACTACTTCGTCTCTGCGCGAGAGGTGTCGGCCCTGACACCGTCTCATGCGCCTACGCAACAAACCCTGGTTGAGGAGGATGAAACAGAAGATCTAGAACCAGACCTGCAGAGCGAGATTGAAAGGACAATGGCTCTTATGGCCACCCTCGGTGACGGACCTTATCCCGACATCAACGCAGAGAGGAGACGGAGTATGAGAGCAGCTCCGAAAACCATCAATGTGCCATTGGCTGTACCCAATCGACATAACACACCACAGAAGTCACGGGTGGCTCGGCGCCCAAACACTCCTATGAGCACGCACTCCACCGTCAGCGATACCCTCAGCCAGAACACCATCACTCAACTCGCGATAAACTACAGCTCAAATCTGTCCAGCAAAGCATCAACAGGATCGATGAGGAGCGTCAATTCTGCAAAGCCAATGTTAACAGAGATGGTAGCGCCCAGAAGACCTCCTCGGTCTTCCAAACGGAAATCGATGATGTGGCCACAACAGCCTGTTCCAACGCTGCCAATCACCACGGCGACGACGTCTTCATTCGGACGACCTGCGGAAGAAATAGCACAGCCCGCAGCGAGTACTCCACCTTCTCTTCAGCGAACATCACGGGAATCCCAAAGACCATCCATCTTCGGCTCAAGTTATCCGGCCAGAAGCGATGCTTCAGCATCTCCCCGCAACAGATTACAAGACAAGATGGTTAAAGACGCGTCTCCAAAGCCGAAAGCGGCTATCGAGTCCCCACACACCGGCTTCCAATCAAACCGATCTGTTTACGATGAACCACTACAAAGCGTTTCCTACGAGAAGAAGTCAGGCTTCCAAAGACATGAGCCTTCAACCCCACGGCGGTTTCCAAATTCAACGAGGACAAGTTTTGAAACCATGCCATTCCCTCCGCCAGCACCGCCGCCAAGTGCGCTCGCTGCCACAGAGGACGGTTCAGGAAATTCAAGCATGGAGGCCAGAGACGGGTTTTTCTCGGATCTGGAGATCGTGGCAATGACAGACAGCGACAGCTGTGGAACGCCGTCGTATGTGGAAGAAGGAACACCCTCTACAACGGAAAAGGACCCTCTACAACAGATACGGGACACCCAGGCGGCCAGGCAATCGATTCGCAAATCGATAGATCGTGGAATGGCTCCGACAAGCTGTTCGGTCCGGTCTCTAGTTGAAGTATTGGCGGAGTGCGAGGGATCCAGGTCGCACGCGGATGCTCAGTGGGAAATGTTGACCGGGACAAAGGATGTCAAGGCCAGCATCAAAGTAGCGAAAGGAAGAAGTTCCCTTGTCGAGGATCAGGAGCACCAATTGGCGGCCGGGACAAGCTCGCTCGAACAACCACGGATCGGCACACAAGATTGTGATGCGGTTGTCGACCGTGCTGATGCGATGAAAGCAGTGGAGATGTGGCGATTGCTGGCGGAAAGCTACGAAATGGGCGATTTTACCAACGCAGAAGTGGTAGAGACGGGGCCGACTCCGGCGTCATCGGTGATTTTGGCGGATGATGTAGACCGATTAGACGACTTTTCGCGACCCTCTTCGGTCGTGCCTTCTCAACAGGGTGGGCAAAGTCCTGAAGTGGATGTCATACAACAGATGGGACTGTTTCCGGGAGTGCCACAGGTCCTGACGGAGTCGGGGATGGGGACCCAGCTACAAACGGAACCGGAGCGCTCGTTACCTCAGTCAGTCAGTGCCCTCGTCTTCCGCAACAGTCATGTGTCTCCGCCAAGCTCCCTCCCAGACCAACCCGACACAGACGACCTTGCCACTCCAGCAGCGACATTTGGGGATGCTTGCACCGATAGCAATCCCAGCACTTTCAACACTCCGATGCCCGGTGGCTTCAGCTCTCAATTTTCTCCCAAAATTGCCAAAGTCTCTCGGTATCACCAACAAGAGTTCGGGGACGTTTCCAGCGGTTCCACCGTGCAAAGCTCTACGGATCCCAGCTTCGATAGCTCCCATTTGGGTCTGGGTCTAGTGTTCAGCGCGGATCATGTCACTCCACCCAGCAGTCACGGCCACACATCCGTGAACACCTTGAGCGAGCAGGACTCAGAAGAGGATCTGCAGCAAAAGGCTCCGTTCAAATCGGATGTGCAGGATACTTCCGCTTCCTTCGCTGCCGAAACAGCGTCCCTCACGGCGTCTGACTCGTTCCAGAGCGCAAATGAGGACTTCGATATAAGTGTGCATTCGCGTCAAACAACGCACGAGGACAGTGAGGACACCCCGAGTCGATCTGGATCGCCAAGTCCAAGTTCTGTCAAGCTGGAGCGACACTCTTCGATCAACGCCCATGAAGAAGGCGAAGTCGTTGAGACAATCACTCCTAATCAGGCAGAAGATTCTCCGGTCGCCGTTACGGACACTCCAAGCAGCATCACAACAGACGATCCACCAGTCGTCGTGACAGACACCTCGCTAGCCGACAGTTGCGATGCCACCAAAGTTGAGGATTCTGAAGTAGGCGAGACGACACTTGACCGGCCCGCATCGAGCTGCGATGACAGACCCACTCCTTCAGAGAAGGGTGAATTCCAACACATGGACAGCGACAACTTATCCACAGCTGCGACCATGACAACCCTGACGTTCGACAAAGCGCTCGTTGCCCCCCGACGCCAGCCTCGCT
Source organism: Tilletia horrida (assembly GCA_001006505.1). Taxonomy (NCBI): domain Eukaryota; kingdom Fungi; phylum Basidiomycota; class Exobasidiomycetes; order Tilletiales; family Tilletiaceae; genus Tilletia; species Tilletia horrida. The sequence continues at coordinate 168,448 of LAXH01000013.1, forward strand.
TCCGACCGCCACTCGCTGCAAGACATCCTCGAAACGCTCCCGCGATCATTCCAGACTCTTCGCCTTCCAAGGAAGCGCCACAAATCACACAACCTGTCGCCAGAACACAGCCTCTCCCTCAGAAGGCCTGGACGCCGAGTATCGAGCAAGATGGCGCCTGTAGTGAGCCAGAAACTCCTGCAGTCGAGGTTGCAACAACGGCTAGGGAGGAGAGGCGACGCAGTACCATGACACGGTCCCGGAACAGCATATTGGGGGCCGAAGCGAGAGATGCGGAGGTGATGAGCGCGAGGAGAGCGAGCAAGAGGTTTTCCAAGCTCGGCTTGATCGATATGTCGTCATCGCGAGTAGTTGAGAAGCGCAAGTCCATCACCGCTCGTCAAAGGCTCACCGCCTTCATGAATGCGACACCGATCATATTGGTCGAACCACCGGCACAAAACTCGTGGAGGTCCAAGGTTTCTACGGCCGTGTTCGAAGATTTGCTGCATCGTTGGGGTCCGCAGGAGATGCATCGTCAGGAGGTGCTCTGGGAGCTTTGCGAGACGGAACGCTCCTTTGTGCAGGCCATTTGCTCTGTTCAAAAGATTTTCGCCCTGCCACTTCGAACGCCAGAAGGTCGCTGGATCAGGGGAGTTCCGACCGCGGTGGCACGCCTGTTCGACTGGCTTGAAGACATCTTCCAGCTACACTGCCGAATCCATGCTACCCTTCAACGCGCTCGTCAACAACAGACTCCCATTCTCGTCCAAATCGCGGAGGAGTTACTGCGATGTGTGCCCAAACTCGAGGTCCACCAACCCTATCTGGTTCGCTTCGAGGCTGTCACCCAAGCCATCGAGGAGATGCTTCGTTCAGATTCGTCGGTTTTCGGACAGTTCATCAAGATGCAAATGCAAATTCCGGAGTGCAACTCAATGTCGTTTTCCAGCTTCTTGCTGAAGCCAGTGCAGCGTCTGATGAAGTACCCACTGTTCTTCAAGGTGAGTTCGAAGACTTAGAATAAGTTCTGTGCTATTGACGCTAAAGGTCCACGTCTTCCTTTTCAGCAACTTGCGGAATTGACTCCTGCCGGCCATCCCGATCATCACGCAACACAAGCTTTGTTGTCCACCACTGATCAGGTCATCAGAGACATGAACGACGTCAAAGCACGCGAAGAAGACTACAGAGACCTGAAGGCATTGCAAGGACGCATCAAAGGACTGCCTGAAGGATTTCAGCTCGCAACACGGGAGCGCAGGTTGCTTCGTCAAGGCCACATATCATGTGTTCAATTAGGTCTCAAGGAGAAACTGCAGCTCGGTCTTGCGGTCAGCCCCGGTGATGGACTCCAGATGGCTTCTGCTTCCTTGCCGAACACCCCTCTGATGGGCCACCGTGCTTCAATGATGATGGCAGGTCCTAAAGACATGGACTCCTCGGCATTCAGTCGTGCACGCGCTGCCAACACGGAATCAGTCTGCTCCAGCTCTAGTACTGTGTCACCAACCTCCGTGACCTCCAACACATACGAATGGGAGGCCTACCTGGCGATGGACACTGCACACAGGAACGGACGGCCACGCAGCTTCATCTCAACCAACTCGCTGTGTAGCGAGAGCTCAGCCTCGCTTTCCGCCCTCTCGCACAGCATGCAGACCCGGGATTCGAGCGACCGCCTTGCGTCACACCTGGCAAAAGCGCCCATGCGGAAGAACTCGGTGGCAAACATGCTGCTGCGCAAGGAAAAGCCGAAGGAGAAGGACACATTGCTGCAAGCCTTTGTCTTCTCTGACATGGTCGTGCTTGCCCATCCCAGCGAGGCATGCCTCAAAGCTCGTCAGGGCAAGAAAGGCAAGACTGGATCAACTCCGATTGATCGTGGTACAAAGTCCGCCAATTCAGGCTTGTCCAACTCCTTTGAGCTGCTCGAACGCGTCGGGCTCTCGCGCATCCTGAAGGTCACCGATCATTCTGGAAAGTGCAGCGGTGAGCTTCATGCATTAGCTGACAAACCTCGAAAAGCTGAAGATACTGACTCAGGTTTCGGTTTCTAGAGCGACCTCACTTGCTCGAGCTGGAGTTGCTCCCGTTGAAGATCGACTCCACGTACTCCAACTCCTTCGACAAACGGAACGCGGGCACAGGACCGGCCACGCTGTTCATCAGCTTCCAGCCGACGCAAGAGGCATCGCCCAGCATCTCGAAGACGCCAGAACAAGACTCGGTGGTGTGGTTCCGCGCGTTGCAACGCTCCTTCCTGTGGTCGCTGAGATCGCGCAAACGCAACTCGCTGATGTACAGCAGCAAGCGAGAAAGCATGATCAGCTTGGGTTCTGGCTCATTCAAGCCGCAGCCGCCGAATGCGCACGCGGACTGGCCACGAAGAGCTCAACAGGTCACAGATCTTGTGATGGCAGCAGCACGCTCCGGTGATGCTGAGAATCTGGCGTCGCTCATCCAAGCTGGACTGCCGTTCCCGAAATCACCTTCGCAACAAGATCTCGCGACCTTTGCCGGTGAGGAACTTCGTAGTGCCCATGTGAGGCTGTTCGGCAGCGATTCGAGCCTCAGCGGGCCAACGGGAGAGGCATCACATATTCCTGTGGTCGGCTTCGGCATCCTGGACGAGACTGAGGAGGAGAAGGAGGAAAGGCGATGGTGGGCTCTGCGCCTGACCGAGGTTCGTCAGGCAGCCGAAGCGGAGCGCGAGATCGATGCCATGGTCGAGCGTCTGCACTCCGACCTACCAAGATCGAGCAGCTCTGCAGATTCGAACTCGCATTCCACTTCTTACCACAACATGCATAACATCGCGCCTGCAGTCGGGGCACGGCGCAAGGTTCGACAGGGTCTGCCGGTTCTCAAGAGCTCTTAGCAATATTTTCGACTCAGGGAAGGGTCATCCTTAACCATCGACTGTTACATAATGGACATTCTCGCTTTTCTGGTGCATCTGGACTTCGTTCAGGTCATGCTTCCCTTGCGGACATCAGACCTGGAACTCACCTTCATTTATCTTGTTTCTTCGCTTGCTTGCCTCTCTCTTCATCTTGCCCCTGTACCCTTATAAGCCAAGTGCATGCAAACAATAGTAACGCAATCGTAAAAGGCCAGGCCAGAGATCCACCAGCACTGTGCGTCGTTGATCAACTTGAGCACCAGGCGGATATGAAGAGTCGCTAAGTCGGGTTATGTTGGTGCCGTCGTTTTCTTCTCTCGGCTGCTATACATCTGCACGCTGTTCCTGAAGCAAGCCTCACGAGGTCCAAGCTATCCTCGAGCGAAGAAACGGGAGGACACCATTTCCGCCTTCCGTGACGGCCAGCGTGGCCATAAACAAAGAGCCGGCAGAAGGTTCGGATTCACACTGACGAAGTTGTGCGATTCCTCGAGAGCTACGCATCCTTAAGCAGCTAACTTTTCCTCCTTTTCTTCATTTCTCTATCCTGTATCGTGTTTCTGGCTTTCAACTGTGTTTTCTCTGAACCCGCCCAGGCCCCCGTCATGCGTTTCGATCTCATCGTCGCCTTGCTGGGCCTCGCAGGCACCCTGCTGATAGTCTCTCCAGTCCAGGCGCGGGCTCGAAACATTACTTGCTCACAGTATCCCCAGCATTCCGGAGCGCCGTTCGTGTACTTTGCGTACGAAGCCGATTACTACGTGGACACAAGCATTGCAGTCAGAGACGCTCAAGGTCTTCAGGCGCTACCCATCGTGAGGGCCAAGATCTGATCCGTTGCTGGACCTGATCCTTTCTGACGCTTCGTCTCTTATGGCCGTTCCCTGACGCTCAGAACCGGAACAAGAAACTGCCTCAGCCCAATGGGACTCCTCCTCCCCTTGTCTTTTATTCATGCAATTCCACCTTCATGGGATACAAGACAACGGATACCTCTATCTACGGTGGCACTCAAACCGAGAGTACGTTCCTGATATCACGCTTGCTCGTTATAGCTACAACCATGTCAATAGATTGATTTGCTCCTGTTTCAACAGCAAATCTCTACGGTCAGGTCCGTGTCAAAGGAGGACGGTGTCTGGAGGTGTCACAATTGTACTCCACCAAGCATCAGCCGCTGGTCCTCGGCCCTTGCTACACCACCGATGACGCAGGCGTGCTGAAGCAGTTCTTCGTAAGCTCTTCACCGACCACTGATCCAGATCTCAACGCTGATTGCACAACTCTTCCTCTTTGCGGCAGCGACTTCGGATCATTCGAAGTGCGGCGAATCCGTATCATGAAGACTACGCCAGTTATCAGCTCTTCTTTGTCGGGAATGCCGTGTCCAACAACACCGCCGCCAACTACCTGTTCACGAATGGCACGTTGAACAACCGAGAGACGCTCCAGCTGATCTACAAACCCACCGGCGCCTCCTTGACGACCAGCCCACTTCTCCTCATTGAGTGACTGATCTGGCTGAGCAACAGAACGGAGCTTGTGGATTTGTGTCAGGATTCTACGGGTTGCGACAAAAGCGCGTGCAATCAACAGTGCGATGTAGGATGGTATATACACAATGCAAGAGAAAGGAGAAGAGAAGGGGAATGAGTGGACGACTGGATCGTGTGATGGAATCGGAGATAGGAGAAATGAGCGAATGCAGGGGCCAGGCCGTTGCGTCGTGACGAGCAGCAGAGTTTACGTGCATCTGTCAAAGACGCATTTCAATGAAGAGAAAGGGCTTTAGCTTCCCAAGTTGAGGTTCAGGCCATCGGCGAGCTTTTGCACCAGCGACAGAACGGGTTGAAGAGCAGGGGTGAGCTCGTCGGCCAGGTTCTGGACGATGTCTTCGATGACTTGGATGAGACCGTCGAGGGCCTGAATGAGCTGACCGGCGAGAGGCTCGAGAGCGTCGGCGATGGCTCCTAGAACCTTGCCCAACAGCTGAGTGAGCGCGGGCTCAAGAGCCTGGAGCAAACTGTTGACAGTGCTGATCAGGTCTGAGACGAGGCCGGAGAGGGTCAGGTCTCGGGTGCTCAAGGCGTGAGCGTTCTTGTGGTGGGCAACCTTGTGATGAGCGACCTTGTGGCTGGCCAGCTTGGCGTTGTTCTTCGCCTGGGCGAGCTTGGAAGACATGTCGCGCAGGTTGCCGGTGACGGTCTGGAAGGTCGAGACGGCGACTTCCTTCGAGACGGGCTTGGCCTTGCGGGATGAAGTGCCAAAGACATCGTTGACCTTGCTTTTGGCCGCGGAGAGTTGAGTGGTAGTGTCTTGGACCGTCTTGATGAAGTGGGCTGCCGCTTCGCTGGGGAGCTCAGATCGACCGCTGAGAGGGATGGAGAGGGGAATGAGGCTGTCCGTGTTTCCTTGGGCGTTGAGGCCGAGTCCCTGAGTGACGGCGCCCAGAGAGGGAAGACCGGTCATCGATCGACGTTGCTCGCTTGTCTGACCTTTGGAGACAGGGGCCACGCCGTAAGTCTCGGGCTGGCTGGGCTGACCGGAGCCGCCGGTGAGCCCAGAGGTGAGACCTCCGACAAGAGGAAGTCCAGCGAGAGCACGTCGGGAGTGTTGGCCGCGGGAGTTGACAGTGAAGGGCAGGATCTTCTTGCCAGAGGTATGCTGATTCAGAGGCAGGCCGGAAGTCAGTTCACCGACGGGGAGCGGGGCAATGCTACCCAAAGCTCGCTCTTCTGAAGGGGGCAGAACCACGGGTGGTCCGCTGTGGCCAATGCCGAGCTCGGATGTAACTGCGGTCAGAGTATCGAATCCAGGTACTGCGGACAGGGCGCGGGCCTCGACATTGTCGCGAGTGATGGCCGAAAGAGGTGCTGCGAGGACACCTGCTGCCCCGGAGCCGCCATGAGACGAGGGAGAAAGGCCGGAGGCAAGGGAACCGATGACAGGAAGGCCTGGTAGGGCCCGAGCCTTGTTGGATGGAGGCTCCTTGGTGCCGAGCTGGAGGGGACCGAGGTTCAAGCCCTTGATATCGTTTCCGTGCCCATCAGGTGCAGTGGTGGTGAGACCTCCAAGGACGTCAGGAAGAGCCCGCTTGAGTGGAAGGGGTCCACTTTCGCCTGCACCATCGGTGAGCCCAGAGGTCAGATCACCAACCAGAGGAAGTCCGGCAAGGGCTCGCTCGGAATTAGCGCTGGAGGCGGACGGCGGCTCCTTTTGCCCAACCTGAAGGGGACCGAGGTTCAGACCCTTGATGTTATTTCCGTGTCCGTCGGGTGCGGTGGTTGTGAGCTCGCCGAGAACGTCAGGAAGAGCCCGCTTGAGTGAGAGACCTCCTTGGCCACTGGTGAGACCAGAGGTCAGACCGCCGACTAGTGGGAGCCCAGCAAGAGCTCGCTCGGAGTTGTCCGTCGAGCGGAGCTTGAGAGGTAGAGGC
>LAXH01000014.1:0-31062 GCA_001006505.1 Tilletia horrida
CCCCGCGCGGCCCTTCCCACACCTTCTCTCTCTCACCACCATTGAACCTATTGTCTTTTGTCTCGTCTCCTGGACCTGTACATGGTGAATGCCACAAGGCGAGAAGCTCGGCTTCCTCCTTCGAGCAAATGCATCTTCTGTATAATACCTCTCAGTACCCGATTCGGTGCCAGCGGCCGACACGTTTGACCCATGAACGATTCCATGCATTCAGACGGTCTTACGAGCAGAATTGAGAAGTCATGAACGTAGTCGAGCACATGTCTGAATTGAGAGCAAGTGAAAATAACTTAAGGGAATAATGTAGAGAGGGGGGGATGTGGATGTGAATCGTGGGCGAAGGTAACGTCGGAATGTGTCAAGGGGACCATGATGATGATGAGGACGCAGAAGAGGTTGAGCTTGAGGTTGAGTGTAATGCTGGCACTGTCGTGATGAGGTCGAGAAGAGAAGGAGGAAGCTGTAGAGTAGTGGCTCGGTCTCGATGATGATGGCAGGTTCCCAAGGTGCTCCAGAGCGATGGCGCAGAAGGATATTGACCAGCACGGAGGCTTCAGTTACCGATGATGTTGATCGTCGTCGTCGCCGAGGTCGAGGTCGAAGTCGAAGTCGAGATGGAAGTCGAGATGGAAGTCGAGATCGAGATGCGAAAGAGAAGCAGAAGAAAGAGAGAAAGAGAAAGGGAGGGAGGGAGAGAGAGAGAGTGGGCGTGAGTAATGAATTACTCACGGCGCAGACGGATCCCTAGAGCCCCCAACTCCCATGCATGCTAGATCTACCTTTGCTCACAGGGCGACTGTGGGACGGTTCTAGCGGACCAGGGCACCCTAAGCACCCGACCATTCTTGGGCACGAAGCCTGGTGATGCAAACCGCGACGTTATTCTGTCGAACGACAAGGCCACGTCGACCACGGACCTGCACCGGGATCGGTCCTTACAAATGCTTCGGGACCTTGATACAACCGTCGCTGTACCAAGGTCCAAGGCGCAAACCAAAGCCGGACCGTTTTGAAGGAGACGATCACTCCTGTCCAGGCTGCTAGCCTAGACCGACCCCTTCTGCGTATGATCCATATCAGATATGCTCACCTTTGAGTTTAGTTATCCTTGTCGAAGGGTTGTTGGCCCAGGCCAGGAGAGGATCAGTCTGGGTGTCATGGTCGAGGAGCCGGTCCGGTGGAAGGTGAATGGCTGAAGCTGGGGCTTGAGCTCGATCGGATGGGCGAGGTGGGAGAAGTCGTGGGTGGGATGACGAAGGATGAGGATGAGGTAGGTCCGTGTTGGATGATGTGTGGCGGTCCTGGGTGGGGGGAAGGGAGCTCCTTGTGTTTGTGCAGTCGAACTTGATGAGGAAGGGATTGCTGAGTTTCCATGAGGATTTGAGTAGGAGGAGCAGGTGGTGGTCGACGACCGTGCCGAGGAAGAGATGGAGAGGTCTTCTTTGGGATCTTGGTGTGGATGAGGGTGAGGGTGAGGTTGTGGATGAGCTTGAGTTGAAGAGTGTTGCCGACGATGAGGTCGAGCAGAGTGTGGTGATGGTCGTGGTCAGGATCAGAAAGAGCATGGTGGACCAAGAACGGTGAGGGCAAGGGTGAAGGTGAGGGTGAGGAGGAGGGTGAGGATCATGATGAAGATGAGCTCGAGGTAAAGGGTGTTGGCGACGATGAGGTGGAGAAGAGTTGTGATGATGGTCGTGGTCGGGGTCCTGATCAGGAAGAAGGTGATGGACCGAGTATGAGGGAAGGGGGACCGGGAGAGGGAAAGATGAGGATGTCCATGAGGAGATAAAAAGAGGAGGGGAAACTGGATGGGGCGTTGTGGCGGTCTTCTTTTATGCCTTTCTGGGCTCTATTGGGAGACAGAAGGGAGTGCTGCGCAGCATAGGAGAAGGAAGAGGTAAACACACTGCTAAGGTGCTGTCACCCTTTGCATGTATACTGCTACTTACCGCATGGCATCGCAAGAAGGTCAGCCTGTCTGGCGATTGGCTACGTCGGGGACAGGGCTGCAATGCCTGGGGTGTCACAATGATGGCTTTCTGCCCCTGGCGAGTTGTCGATCGGAATCTCATCGGGAGGGAGGCGCTGCTCGATGTTGCATTCTAGATCCTGTGCATGCAGGAGGCCTGAGACGTTGCCTCGGCGTGGACATTTGTCAGAAGGAACTTGGGAGCTAATGGGAATACGACTGCCGTACTGTTGGGAATGAATGTTCGTGGCTGGGAGGGAGCGAGCGAGTGCATGTAAGTGGGCTAGACTGTGAGAAAATCCTGTTGCAGAACCTTCGGAATCACAGCCAGCTGCGTTGTTGGCACGCCAATCTCTTCCATAGTGAGACAGCAGGGACTTGCGGTCAGGGGGTCAAAGGCCAAACTCCAAAGCAGGGAAACAGGGTAAGCACATGCTGTTAGACAGCGCGGTGATCCACTGGGCGATCGCGGTAATGGCTCATGTGAATGAAGGTTGAACTGCTTTGGTTGATTCTGCAGCATCTACACACGGAGGAAGAAGGAAGAGCCGTCAGAGGTGTACACGAGGTTGTGAAGATAAATGCTCTGGAATGCTATGCGAAACAGACTCCGATATGCTCGCTCCAAGTCATCAGCGCTCTGTTGGGAGGTCACCAGCAGCATGAGGGCAAAGGCAAGGAGCAGATGCTGCCATGTAAACGGCCTACCAGCTTTGGTCATTGTGCACTGGTTCTCTGAGTCTGGCCGTCCTGGGATGATGGTGTGAAGTAGCGTTGCTGTTGCTGCCCAGAGTCAGGTGGAAACAAACAAATCGAGTCCTTGTTGCTCTGCGGCTCACCAGGAGGAAACCACCATGCACCTCCTGTACTACTCGCACTTCACAGACAACATCACTGACCCTCTGACACGTATGAAGCTGGTGAAGTGTCTCGCTCCCGGGATGGGGCTGCTACCATTGCGCCGATGCTATGAGCGGGCACTTGAACTGAAGAATTGGTGCTGCATTCACTTGAGCTTGGTTGCTCTTCATGCCTTTGCGCGATCCTCTGGTCATCCTGCGTTCCTGACCGACAACAGCAGGAGCTTCTTCATGAACTCTGTTCTTCGTGTGACATTCCCATCTGCTAGCGCGAACGTCTCTGCACTGCGAGCCAAGGCGCATCGCTGACTCCGGACTGCCTCTCTCTACCGTACAGGGGAAATTCAGATGAGGGGCAGCCTCCAACATAAGGTGACAGCGTTGAGCAAGCGTCTGCCACTTGCGAACGCTGCTTTCACCGTCCCACTTGCTTGGCTGACCTCTGAGGACGAGATGCACTCGATCTATCCCTGAACCCCTGCATCAACTAGAGCGATCGCCCCGTCTGACTCACAGGGCGTCGCACATGACTGGCTGGCCTTGCCACGCCTGTAAGGCATGGGGAAAGGGTCACCAAGGGGGCGCAAAGACCAAGCAGCATCTCACATTCTTCCCACCATGCACCGGAGAGCTCGATAATTTTCATTTTCATTGCTTCACCTTCGCAGCTCGTGAGTCCTGTAATATTTGATACACTGTACCTCTCCAATTGACTAGATGTAAGAGGATGCCGGCAAAGAGTGAGATTCATCCAGATAATCAAGAATTCGGGATCGTGAGAGCTCACCAGTGGAACCGCACATGGCCCAGAACCAGATGGGCAATGCGAGCAATTCTCGAGTGCACCACGCCCAAAAGAATCGAGCATTCTCGTGCTCGGGTAGCTTCTTGCCTCCGGAGAGTGCTTCGAGCACAAGGCGATCCGTCTTGTACCACGCTGCGAAATGTAGTGGCAGGAAGCCCCATATTGCAATCGAAGGAAGAAGCCGCAGTACTGCTGGGCAGTCAGGATGATGTAACAGCCAGTTGTCGACCACGGGAACTACCAAGCGAGACCATGCCCGCCAGCCCATCAAGCCGGCAACAATGCTTTCAGTGATGGGTTCGACCATCGTCGCCTCAAAAGTCATCCATCTTCGTACCCGGATCCATCGCATCCGCCGATGGGCGTAGTCCCACATCGAGCTGAGCTCACCTACACTCATGTGTGCAGGATGTGCGGAAGAGATTACATGTGCGAGGTGTAATGGTTCGTTCCACAAGGCCAGGCCGAGCATATTGTCTTCTGCAAGGTAGATACCGAATCTGGCCAGGGGACGAGCGCCAGCTTGAGCCGTGTCAAAGTCTGGTTCCGCGTCAGGATCAGCCTTGCTTCTCGCTGCTCTTCGTCGGGCCTCCTCGGCGGTGATCGAAAATGCTTTCGAGGAGATGGCGCCTGCCAGAGCTCCACCTTGAAGTTGCATGGCGGGGCCGTTCTCGTGACCACTGTCGCCTCCAGTCAAGCCTTGTCTGGCTCTCCAGAAGGCTCCATGGTCGGGCCCAAACCGCTGGTCAGGGATTCTGTCCAGATCCGACTTTCGATACATGTTGCTTTTGCCGACGATGCAAGAGTCGACCACGACCGAGTTGATGGCGAGATACATCTTCGCATGCGTCGTACTCAGGAACGCTCGCTCCACTTGCGAAGCCCAGGACGTAGACGGGTTGATGGCAAAGGGTACATGATGGACCAGACCGACTCGTGTGCCGTGCGGGGACCGGGGGATGAACGAGGGCAGAGGTTTCGGTGGCTTGGATGTCAGGGTCCGGACGGCCTCTGCTAGTGCGCCGGGCGGTGACCAGATCTGGCTGTCGACGACCCAGATGATATCGTACGCCGCCGTGGAGTACGGTCGGACGAGGTTGTTGATCTTGGGGTTGACTCCGGCATTCTCGTCGCCTGAAAGGTTGGAACTCGAGTCAGACTTATCCTTGATATCCTGAACTGGAAGTGGAACATATGCTCACCAACAATGATTCGACTTCGAATGTGAGGGTATCGTTCCCGGACAGCTTTTGCCACAGCATATGCTGTGTCTTCCGTGCTTTTGACGCTCAAGATGACCTCGAAGGCATCCGGTGGATATCTCTGCTCAAAGCTGGAACAGAGATTATCGAATAGGTTGCAGTCGAGTCCGGCAAGCGGCCGCAGGATGGAGACTCGTTCAGGGTTGACATCGTCTGAGCCCTCCTTCGTAAGTCGGTCCTTGTCGTCTCGAGTGTCTGGAGAGGGTAGGAACTTCGCCCTGGCAATTGAACATCCTAGAAGACAGACTGACCAGATGGCAATGTACCAGACACCGCATGCGTAGGAGGCAACTGTTGACAACATTCTGAGCCAGGTCTTCGGCTGGGCAAGGTACGAGTAAATCCTGTGAATAAAATCAGCTGGTCGGAGTTGCTATCTGTCACTATCGAGGTCCATCAGATACAGCTTCGTGCAATGCTGAGATGGCGAGCAAGCTGAATCTGAACAGGTGCCAGCCTGTCGCAGGTGCTCGCGACGAGATGGACGAAGGGGTCGATGAGAGGAAGAGAGAGAAGACCAGGCCGGTTGACTGCTGACCAGAAATTCAAAAGGTGGAGGAGGAGTGCGACGCCCGGATCTTCCAACGGGTCCACCAACTCTTCCACCTCATCATTCACCTCGTGAGCTCCCAGTCATCCACCACATCGACAACGAGGGACCATCACGGAAAGTGGCCATCATGCATAGGTCAGTTGATTTCCAGCCCATCCCTCCTCTTGCTGAACCGTGTGCAAGTCGCAGAAGCCGTGGAAGCTCATCCTCTTCCCATTCCTTGTGCAGCTCATTACATCGACTCAACACCATCACAGCGTTCGCAACCTCGGTCATCCTTGGTCTGCTCGCTTTCATCGCTGCGATCTCGTATCCCCTCCACAAGCCATCTGGGACTGTCCAAGTCAACAAGATCCAAGTGTGAGCATTGCCCTAGCGGCGCATCTGAGAGAAGCAGAGACCATTGCTCAACCCCGATTCCCTCCTTCTGATACGACATTATTTTGGCGGCTCGCGCGCAGTCTACACGGCAAGGCAAGATGGCACATGGACCGAAGAGCGCAGGAGTACGCCAAGGCCACCTTTGATATCGACGCAGACTTCTCCTCCCTGTTCAACTGGAATACAAAGCAGGTCTTCGTCAGTCTAGCCGCCGAATACGTGACCGCAAAGCATGTGAGTAATGTCAAGATGTCAGATTAAAGAAGCCGTGAGGTGTTTGCTGAAGCTTGGGCCGCTATTGTGCGCGCACTGCTCGCAGACTGTGAATCAGGCCGTCATTTGGGACCGGATCGTCCGACGCAAGCAAGATGCGCATGTTGCGATTGAAGGGGAGGTCAACAAGTACGGCTTCAAGGCGATTGACAAGTCCTTCAAGTGAGTCTACCGCCTCGCATCAGCCATGAATCCATCGGAATGTGCGAAATCGTTGCCTTCTATTACTGGAGCTGATCATCTGCTTGCGTTTCCGGACGCGTTTGCGTTACACAGGAACATCACAGATGTGACTTTCACTCTCAAGTGGAACGCCATGCCCCACGTAGGTGCGCTGGCCTACGGTGACGAGGCTCGAACAGGATCGATCAAAGTCCCCGCTCGAGCTCTTGTTGATGCAGATGGCAAGCCCATCAAACTGCAGACTCTGTACTACTGATGTACGGCGAAGCAATTCAATCAATGAAATTCTACCTGACACCGGAATGTCTGGGCTTTGGCAGAACTATCTCGTGCGCGTAAGTGAGTGTCAAGAACGTGAGAGTGCGACTGGGAGTCTCGTGTTCAGACATAGTGTAACAGGGGCGTGCTGGTGTCGGGAATGGGGAAGGAGGGCCCTTGATGCTTAGCAGCATGCTCAAAGTGGTCTGTGCTAGCTGCTGGATATTTCTGGAGGAGAACCATCATCATCTACCTAAGAACAAGACAGGCAAGACACGCCAGGAGCCGCACACTGCCAGACCCAGGCTCACGATGCAGTGTCAGGAGTGTCGGAGACCAATCGCCTCTGGCTCACAGAGCGACGCCTTAGCGAGCAATGCCGAACGTAGAAGGAATCAGGACGGAGCAGCACCAGATGCCGCGGACCTGGAGCGCTCACCATCCTCGTCAGCAGAGCTAAGGGAAAGCTACGACCTGGTCCGCCAGAGCGTCTTGGGAACAGACGTCCTTGGTGATACTGCACAGGGCAAGGCGCAGGATGAAAGGAGCAAGGACGCGGGCAAACAGGATGGACCCAAGAGAGCGGGCACGCAAGATGGACCAACGGCAGACGGAGCAAGTACACTGGACGGAGCAGCAGCAGAGCCAGGGAGCAGCGCGGCTGGCTCAGGGAGTGCGTCTTCTCCAGCAGCTGTTCCGCCAGCCTCAAGACATTCCCTCTCAGACCGGTTACGATTGACAGAGGAACTGGCTCAGCTACTCGCGACCTCACCCTCACCACACGCGGCCTCCCTCTTACCTTCGCGCAAGCCTTCCTCCAAAGCGGGCTCAGCAGTAGCGGCGACGGGTTCCTCCCCTACCGGCTCTCCGCGCAAGGAACCAGAAGCAGCGCTCATTGATCGCGAGCTATGTCGGGATTGCTGCAACGGACTGGTGGAGCTGATGCGGCAGCAGATTGACGATCTGAAGAGGGAAAAGGATGCCTATCTGGCTGTGGAAGCGGAGTTGATCAAGTACAGACATGAAGAGGTCGACGTTGATGCAATGCAGGTCGAGATCGAGCAGGTAAGAGCCGATAAATGCTTCCCCTCGCCCGCGTTTGCAGCTCATCAACACACTTTGCTCTCGTCAACAGCTCGGCCAGGAGGAACAAGAGCTACTGCAGGAGCTCCGGCAAGTGGAAGAAGTCAAGAGCGCTCTGGAAGCGGAACTGCGAGAGATGGACGCAGAGGAGAAAGAGCTTGAAGCGGAAGAAGAAAGGTGCGCAAAGTCACAGTGGAACAGCAGGCTCATGTGTATCAAGCTAGCACGCTGACGCTCGCACTTCCAATCGGACAGCTTTTGGGTGTCATACTCTACCCTGAGCTCCCGGCTAGCCGCGCTACAGAACACACATAGCGCCCTCTCTGCCTCCATCTCACACGACAAGCTCACGCTGGCCAGATTACAACTGACGAATGTGTACAACGACGCCTTTTGCATCGGCCACGATGGCGGCTTTGCGACCATCAACGGACTCAGATTAGGCAGGCTTCCTGGTGCAAATGTCGAGTGGACGGAGATCAATGCTGCGTGGGGACAGACGGCGCTGCTGCTAAGCGTGCTTGCGCGCAAGTGCAACTTTGCCTTTAGAGGGTGAGCCAATTCATGCTCCAAACCCTCGTCCAGACTGATACATCTCAGAACAGGTCGCTGAATTGTCTACGCTCCCAGGTTTGTCCTACATCCAAAAGGTTCTTTCAGCACAATCGAAAAGCTCCACCCAGACAAGGCCATCTATGAATTGTAAGTTGCGTAAAACCTTTGGCGTGTCGACTCGAGCGCTTGGACATTGGGAATGGGGGGACACTGACTCGTGCTTCTTCTTCCCAGACACGGCTCTGGCGATTGGCAAGTTGCCCGTCTGCTCCAATCCCGCCGATTCGACCATGGCATGGTCGCATTTCTCGAATGTCTCCGACAGCTGATGGCATATGCCATGGAGCGCGACTCCACCCTTCGGCTGCCACACGCGTGAGTGCTTGGCCTGGCTTTTTCATTGGTGCCCGGGACTTGTGTCACTCATCTGATTCCCGTGCACTTTGCAGGGTAAACAAGGACCGGATCGGTGAAGCGTGCATTCGACTGCAGTTTGGCCAAGATGAAACATGGACCCGAGCACTGCGGCACGTGCTGCTGACGTGAGTCCATGTGCTGCTTTCAGTCCGACAGCTGGAACCAGATCGCAAGGCTGATCCTACTGATCCCGTCGCACTGCAGATTGAAAGTGTTAATGGTGTGGGTGCTGAAGGTCACAGATGAAGACGCTCCTCCCGACCAGTCGATTCGGGCATGAATGCACATAAGACATGAAAGGGCGTGTCACGGGAATTGCGTTTTGACATTTCAGGATACAGGCGGACGTGCGGTTCTTAAAGATGACATTAATCACAAGAGGCGAGGGAAAAAGAGACGAAATGAAACGGTGCGGACGACTTCTCAGTGTCGGAATCGAGCCGCAACTATACACACCGAAAGGAGGCAGAGTCGCTCTGCTTCGGGGAGCTACTGTCCGATTACAGACGGCTCTGCGGCGAAGGGCTGACCTCTGCGATGCTCCGCGCAAGCTCGTCAGTGACCTGGTAAAAGTCGCCATTCCTGATCGCCGCATAGATGACGGACACATATCCGCCAGCGGTATGGATCATCCTGCCCTCCTCGCCCACAAACTCGAGCGCGTTCTCGCGGCCGTGCATCGGCACCGCGAGCGTGCGGCGGACATACTGGTAGATCGACCTCGAGCGGCCCAACAGCGGGCTCGCGTGGCAGCCGCGGGGATCGTCGAGATACTTTTGCGTGACGCGGCGGTGGAGCACGGCCGTTTGTTCGGCAGAGTAGTCGCGCCAGGACATGATGGTGCGGAGCGGGTCGGCGCCGCCGCCGGAGGGCAGGGAGGTAAAGTACTCGATGAGCTCGTAGCCTGCGTGGGTGTATGCGTCCGTCAGGCGCGAGTGCAGGTCTCTGGCCGAGGTTTCGTCGAGGCGGCGAGTCTGGAAAGACGGAGAACCGGAAATTCGCGCGTCAGTCTTTCAACTTCTCGGATCCAGAAGATTTCCGAAATCAAAGGGAGCGCTGTGTCACTCACCAGACGCAGCGCGATCTTCTTGGCCAAGGCGACCTGATCGGCGTGGTTGATCCAGGTGGAGAAGAACTTTTCGACTGTGAATTTCGGAAGCAGGTGTTTCCCATGTCAGTCAGCGTCAAACGAACGGAGGTTCTCCCGCTCTTGTTCCGCAAATCTACGTACTGCTCATCTCAATCTGTTCGGCCAACTTGAGCTTGAATTCGAACTGTACAGCGCGGAGGTCGAATGCCTGGCACAGCGCGTAGATCATCCACGCGTGCAGCATGCTGAGCGTCTCCACGGCATTGATGGTGTACCGACCAGAGACGAGGGCCATGCTGTTCACGCTCTGGTTGCCCATCTCGGCGCTCTGAATGTGGGACGAGACGGGCGAGGCGAGGTAGGCGAGCTCGGCCTGGGCGGCGGCAGAGGCAATGTCGATGCCCTTGCAATGGAAGTTTAGGGAAGGGTCGCTGGCTGCCAGGTTGGCCGCGAGACCGCGGTTCATGGCGGGATTGATGAGCTCGGTCAGCTGCTGGAAGGTAATCTTGCCAAGGTGGCAGAGCGCGAGTCGGGACTTCTCCATGGCATTGGTGACGGACATGGCCTGGAAGTTGCCTCCATCTGTTGAAGAAAGCGGTCCCAGCGGAGAGACACGGAGCAAAGCCACGATCAGCACACTGCAAAATGCTCGTCGGTCAAAGAGCGGGAACAGGTCAACTCACGATGCACCTGAACCGGCCAAGAAAATCCAAGTTGTTTGCATCTTGATGTCAGCCTTTCATCCTCGATCCAACAATCAAAAAACTCAGTTCTGCAACTCACGTGTCCAGTGGAGGAGTCGATCAAGGGGTTATCAGTCGTCGAGTTGAGCTCGATCTGGATCGATTCGGCAGCAGAAAGGATGTCCTCAATCTGGGGACCGATGAATTGAGCTGCGGTGCGGAGTGGGTAGCGGTCTTGTCGGAGGGCACCTTCTGCTTCCTCGCTCAACAGGACGTGCTTCTCCTCAGCAGCATGCGAGGCCAGTCGGGATCCGTCGAGAATCGCGAGGATATTACTGGCAACTTCTACTTGACCGGGATGGGGACGCGCAGTCTCATGAATGAAGGGTGCAAAGGAGGCGTCGGTGCCCAGCAGAGCCTCGACAGCCATGGCGGTGGTGACCTGGGTCAGGAAGGCGAGCTTCTGAGCATCGTGCAGGACCAAGGCGCCGACACTGCACGAGAAGGCAGTTCCGTTGAGGATGCCGAGGGCCTCCTTGGGCTCGAACTGGGTGGCTTCGATGCCGTGTCGCTTGAGCGCGAGCGAGGAGGGCACCTTGATCCGCTTATCCTCTGGTCCATCGACCCAGGCCCAGATGCCCTCCTGGCCCGCCAGACAGCCGGCGACGTAGCTCAGGGGCGAGAGATCGCCCGAGGCAGAGATGGAGCTGCGAACGGGGACGACGGGAGTGATGTTGTTCTCGATGAGCTTCTGCAGGCGCTCGAGGACGACCATGCGGACTCCGGAGTGACCGCGGATGAGCGAGCTCAGTCGGACGGTCATGGCGCCTCGGACCCATGCCTCGGGCATGGAGAGCACATTTTCCGAGAGGGAGAGCGAGGATCCGGGCAGGCTAGGGGTGCATGACGGGAAGGAGGGCGGGACCTCGAGAATGCCGATTTGCTGGTGTTGGAGCAGAGCGAGCTGGAGGGCGCGTGTGTTTGCGGTCCGCGAGTCTGCCGATCCGCCAAAGCCCGTGTTGATGCCATCTGGAAATGGAAATATTTGCGTTCAGCAAGCTTGGAACACGTGCGGTTGGACTCGGGCTCGAACCAGGATACTCACAGAGGGACTCTCCGCGGGCAAGACGCTCGTTGAGAGTGTCTACCGATGCTTGGACGCGTTCGGCCGCTTCCTTGGACGAGTCGAGGACCGGGGTGACGCGGTAGCGGGCGACGGCGACGAGGCCAGCGATGGACAGGCTGCGACCATCGATGACGACGGTGTGCGCGTTGGGGCGGGGTGCACGAATCATGGACTGGGCAGTGGGAGATGCAATGGATTCGGCAAACTTGGAGCCGTGTGTGCCAGTGCTGGAGACGTCTGAGGAGGAAGGGGAAGAGGTCATGTCGCTGGGATGGTCAGTGACGCTGTGCTGGGCAGAGACGGGGCTGCGGTGGGGCTGGGCGGGCATGGCTGTGCGCTTGTAGGTGTTGAGCTCGTCTAGGGCCGCAATGTTGGATCTGAGGAGGGGAGCCGCTGAAGATGGCATTTCTGGAGGGAGATGGTGCAGCTTTTAAATACTGTAGCGCGAGCTGGAACTTGCAGTCGTTTCAAATTCTGAGCAATAGCAGAGGGGTCCGAGAGAAAGATAGAGACGATCAGGCTGAAGTGCTGCAGCACGTTTGCTCTGCGGGTCGTCTGAGTCGGCAGACGGATCCAAACAATCAAACATTTGCGGAAGAGAAGGAGGTTGAATTGATTAGCCAAGAGGGGCAGGGGGAGATCAAAAGCAGAAGGGAAAGTTGACCGAGTGAGTGAGTGACACGGGGTATGAAGAAGGATTTCCCAAGAGTAAGGGCTAAAAGATAGCTACTTACGTCTGGGAGATAGGCGAGATGGTACGTCGATGACCTTCTCACGGTTGAATGTGAGGGATTTGCTGGACAAGGGCAACAAGGTACGAATGGGTAGGACAAGGTTTCTTATATACCCAGTCGCCCTCGCCCTTCTCCTGCTCGATCTTGCGGACCGCGTCTCTACTCTCCCGCTCTGGTCAGCTCAATGGCTGAACTGTCAGATATCCGACACAGACACCTATTCACTCAGGGAGATGTCCCAATCGAGAGTGTCGGTGTGCGGTTATTCCAGCTTGTTTTTGATTGGGCGAAGATGATCGCCGTGACACGCTTATCAGTCAGGAGGCAAACGGTCGGGTTCACCAGAATGATGTTTGCTCACAGGGGCATAGTATCAATGCAGGCAGTGTTCTTCCTTCCCCTTTGCGTTGTTGGGAAATGGCTCAAGTGGGGGGCCCAACAGCTGCAGTCAGTTTGGGAGCGTCGTCGAGGGAAGATGTCCACCCAGGGCCCGATCTCACTTGGCCCGCGCATAACCGTCAGACAGGACGACTCCTGCAGCCAAACTTGAAATCATCAAATCGAACTTTGGAACCTTTGCAGCTCGCACATCTCCCAAGCAGCTGCTGCAGAGGGACCCTGCTGATATGTACAGTACCCATTCGATCACCGTGCTGAGCGATGGATTTGTTGTTCGGCCCGAGCGGCAAGCGGCTATTCGAGGGAATCAAGGCTCCGGCATTGTAGATGATAAAGAGATAAAGATTATCTCTCGGCCGAGATAGATTTTAAGCTTGATCCCACTCTTCAAACAGAAAAAAGTTGTGGGACTCGAGGTTCCTTCCGCTCCGCTTCCCACTCAGAGACAGACACACAGCCAGCCAGCTAGCAGCATTCAAGATGGGACTGTCAGAACGCAAAGTCAAACGCCAGCTCGTCGGGTCAGCTGTTACCTCCAATGCAGCATGGACTGCCAACGGAGCCTTGCCCGGTCAGCGCATGCTCGCCTCCATGGGCTGGTCCCAGGGCCAGGGCCTCGGTGTCAACCAGCAAGGGTCAGCAGCGCCCATCAGCGTAGCCTTCAAGCTCGACAACAAGGGCCTCGGTGTCATCCGCGCAGAGAAGGAAGCGCGCAAGGCCGGCAACACATCTTCAGACTGGCTCGGCGGAGGATCAGACTACGAAGCCCTCCTCCAGAGATTGAATGCCGCCAACTCTCAACCTGCGAGCCCAAGTGCCAACATCGAAGAAGAAGCCACAGTAGAAGAAGCAGTCACCACTGTTGATTCGAAAAAGGAGAAGAAGAAGAAGAAGAGCAAGAAGCGAAAATCTTCTGAGGATGACGATGCCTCTGACAACGAAGCACGGACAGCAGACGACAGCGGCAAGAAGAACCGCAAGAAGTCCAAAAAGGAAGAGGGCAAGCGCAAAGACGCAGACAACACAGACTCAAGCTCGCCAGAGCCCGCAGCTATTCTCACAACGGTCGCTGTTGCAACAGTCACAAAGCCTGCAGCACCTCACAGATTAGCGTGAGTCAACTAAGCGGCCCCTTCCCAGAGCTCCAATTCGCACATGCACTGACACACTCACTTTCATCGCTCCTCATCAGACACCGGGCCAAGTTCCTCCGCGCAAAAGGTCTTCTCGGGCCTGACTCCCGCTCGAGTCCGGTATCTGGTTCGAGCACGCCCATCCCACAATCCCCGTCCCCGGCACCTGCCTCGCCAGCGCCGGTCTCTGAGAATGTTCCGGCTGATCAAGCGGATGATGCAGAGATCAGCCTGAAGAAGAAGGAGAAGAAAAAGAGCAAAAAGGGCAAGTCGAAAGCGGACGATGATGGGCAACAACAGGCCGACGCGGAAGAAGTGACCGTGACAGTGGAAGCGACCGTGGTCACACAGAGCACGAACGGGGAGCTCTCTGACAAGGCTCGGAGGAAGGCGGAAAAGGCAGCAGCCAAGGAGGCCAAAAAGGCAGCGAAGAAGGCGGCAAAACTAGCGGGTGCGCCTGTGATCGAATCGCCAGAATCAGAAGAGAGCGAGACACCACCAATAGCAGCAAAGGAGTCGCCCAAGCCGATCATCACGGATCCCTTTGACGACCCCGTCGAGCCACCTCCCTCCCAGCTCAGCGTGCAGGCATATCTGGCCAACAAGCTCATCCGGAGAAAAGCGGAAGTGGCGAGAGCGAAGCGCGAGACGGAGCAAGCGATGTGGGCCAGAGCGGCTGGGGCCACCGCCGCTTCGTCGTAGCAACATCTGCTGCTGTCCATCAACACGGATTTTCTCCTCGTTCCTTTCTTTCTACTCCCGGGTCTTCATTCATATTGTATATCAAGGCAATCTCATCGCTTTCCGAGGCAGACTTTTTCTCGCACAGGAGAAGGCTCGAGCGAAGGATGGGTACGGTTGGTGACACAAATCTCAAATAATATTCTCTCCCCTTCCTGTTGGGGTTGGGGGAAAATGGGCAGGAAAAAGAGTGGGTATGCAGGGTTGGGGGACAACACACCCTTAAAGAAGATGAACGATTGGGATGACGGCGAAGACTTGGAACAGTAGCGTCGGTTGAGCGGAACCCTGGCCAAAGAAAGAGGAAAGGAGCCTCTCAGTTGGCGAGGGTGGCCTTGTTCCATCGAAGGAAGACTCGCTTTGCAGGAGCAGGAGCAGGGCTCGAGGCGGGAGCCGGGGCAACAGCGGCGGCTTCAGCTGGAGCGGCTGATGCGGCAGGAACGGCAGGTTGTTGGGCCGCAGAGTCGACGGCGGGTGCGGTGGCTGTCTCAGCAGTGGCCGGACCTGCTGCGGCAGGAGCGGGAACCGGAGCCGGAGCTGCTTGAGCGAGTTCGCCCTGTGCCTGAGGAGCAGGAGCAGGGGCCGGGGCAGAAGCTGGCGCCTCGACCACGGGCGCGGGCAAAGCTTGTTGTTGTTGTTGCTCCTGCTGCTCTTCCTTCAAATGCTGGACTTGAGCCGCATACGCCGCCTTTTGCTGCTGTGCGGGCGAAGCCTGTTGTTCCTGCGGCTGCTGCTGCTGCTGCTGTTCCTTCAGCTGCTGAACTTGAGCCGCATACGTCGCCTTTTGCTGCTGGAGTCTCGCCGCCTGTTCCGCCATTCCGCTCGCCTGCAGCCAGTTTGCGGGCACCTCTCTCCGCTCCAGTTGCCCTTGTTCTTGTTCGCGTCGGACTTGGTCTCGCGCTTGGGCAAGCTCGGAGAGGACGACGTCCCGAGCCCAGTTGATTGATCGAGACTTGGCGGCGGCAGCAGTAGGGCCTTGAGGGACACCGCTGCTAGCCTCGTTCTTGCGCGCCTCTTCAAACATCTCGGCTTGGTGCTGGACGCCCGCAGCTTGGTTCCACGCAGCCACCGCTCCCGGCTTGGCGCCTGCCGCGTCGGGGTTGTTGCTGTTGCCGTTGCTGTCGGTGGGCAGAGTCTCCATCAGACGAGCAGGCTGGTGCTCCTTGCTGGCTTCGGCTTGGGCTTTGAGGTGGTTGACGATGATCTCGTTGGCTTTTCCGGGCGAGATGCTGTCCATGTGGTTGCTGGGCTTGGGCTCGATGCGGTCGCCACCGGGCAGGAATGTCGTCGTTCCGACAATTGTGGTCGAGCCAATCGTGGTCGTTGCTGGAGCGGGCGTTGTCGTGGTAGTGATGCTCGAGTTGGATGCTGGGGCAGCAGCAGGATCCGCGGTGGGGGCAGGAGCAGCAGCTGCGTTTGCGCTGGCAGCGCTCACGGCAGCCTCTGCGAGCTCCATGGCGTGGAGGTAAGCTGCAGGTGGTTGGTAGGTAGCGGGTGCTGCATCAGTTGGAGCGGGAGCCGCAGACACGGCTGCGCCAAGGAGCAGACAAGCTGCGACCAATCGCATCAATCGGGAAGGAGATGGACTCTTCTTTGTGGTGAAAGTTGACATGCCCGGCATGATGTTGATTCCTAATTCCTGACCGCCAAAGGGGAAGTGAGGTTAGAGAGAAAACAGATTTGAGGGAATGAGTCGAGGTGATAAGTCGGAGATACACTCCAAGACGTCAAGTCTTTTCGTTTTGATGGGTGTAGAGTGCGTGTGAAAGGCGGATGAGGATGTATGTAAGAGGCTACCGGAGCCCTGAAGGTGAAGGTAAAGCGGCAAGAAAAGATGTGAGAAAAGGATATGTGACCGGAGGTGAAGAAAAAGAGAAAATCATCAGAAGAGCAATGCTGTCAGGACCTTCGACTTTATACACATCTCGCCCATATCGGGAAGCGGGGAGGAGCATTTGCTCTGGGAAAGAAGTTGCCCAACTAGCCGGATTGTGCCTATAGCGCAACAGCCAGCGCTGCATGAATGCCGAATTCGGCATGGGTCTGAACACCTGAGAGGGAAAAGGGTTTGGTGAGGCGCCATGAAAGCGAATGCGGGCGTCATGTGGTTGAGTCAGGATCCACATCAGTTTCTGCAAGAAGGAGAAGATCCGTGCCATGGTGTTGCAGAAACGTCCTAAGTGGAACAAAAGAGCGATCAACTGGAGTAAGTAGACGTTACTCTGGCGCAGAGGACAGTCAGCACGGGGAAAAGAGATTGGGAGCAGAGCGTCAGTCTGGTACCGTACAGTACACAGCGTCATCAAGAGGACATCGCTCTGCATTCGAGAGTGGGCTCCGACCGTTAGGCGGACTCCCACATCAAACGGGCACTGCAGCATTGTCTCTCAATCGAGGGATGGGCGGACGCTATGGAGCGAGACAGTCTGGAACTGCAGCAGAGCAGTCCGCCGGCTCTTTGACCTTTTGCTCGAGGATTTGCAGTGCGTCGGCATCGACTTGCAGTCTGTGTTGTCTGCCCCTTGGTCGAGGTGAAGGACATCAACGATCCAAGCTGAAGTCACGTGCGTTGAACTGCCACGCGCGTTTGGGACGCGTTCTTTTGGTTTTGTTTGTTGTTGGACCCACGCGCTCAGACAGCAGAACACCCACCCCTTCAACCGCATGGACCTCGTCTCACTGACAGAACCCAGAGAGCATGACTGCCTAGCCTCAACCACGCAGTGACTGACTGACATCTCCTCGAGGTATGTATGTGCATGGATGAGTGAAAGTGTTGGGTTGGGTTACATAATGGTTTGCTCATCAGCGCGTGAGTGATGCGCCTCGTGTTTTGATGTTCTTGATCCCGCGCAGCAATCGCCGAGAGGAAGTTCAACACCAACAACAACAACATTGGCATTCATCCACTGACAACGACCAGCAAACCACAGGTCAGCGCTGCTCTCGACTATCGCACTACCCTGCACCTTGCACTGCACTGCACTGCACTGCACTGCACTATCATCTTACCCATCAGCACCCTCATCTTCGCGCAACCTCACCTTCAACTGACCCGCTTCGATCTCTCACTCACACCCAACATGGACACAGGCACGGATGCCATCGTCGACCATGGCCCACCATCTTCACCAGAGATCACCACAAAGCAAATACTCGGCGCAAGCTCCTCAGGATGGTCTCCACAGCGCCAAGTCAACCGCAAATTCGTGCCCTTGAACTCCCACACACCACAGACAACTCCCACAGAAGCAGGCCTGCCACGCAAGAGCATGGCCGTCCTCAAACACCACAGCCTTGTCAGCAACAGCATCTTCTTGCAGCGCGCTCCAGCTTCCATGTCATCCACCGCTTTCACACCCTCGCCTCCCAGCCCATCCAAGAATCATATGGGCGTCGGACTCGGCATCGGCGTCAAGAGTCCGCCAGGCAGGAACACCTTCACTCCCCGTCTCGGCCCCGCTTTTACACCACGCAAGCTTAGCGGAGAACGTGTCGGATCTGGCTCACACGCTCCCGATGCAGAGAACCAAGCTCCTAGCCCCAGCGATGTCTTTGGATCTCGTCCTGCCAACTCGGCCGCCATCAATGCTCGCAAGAGCAAGGGCATCGATGCTCTCGCCAAGGCAAGCTTTGTCAGCAATTCTCCATTCAAACAGCAGACCGGAAGTCCCGAGGGAGGAACCCGACCCTTGCAACCGCGTAACGCATGGTCCATCACCGCGGAGGTGAAAGCGTCCCTCAACAGTACCAAGTCATCTCCAGCCACCGGAAGCACAAGTCCGGTGAGACCTCTCAGCTTTGTTGCGCCTGGCCCAGGTATCACCTCTCAAGGACGGATGTATCAAAGCCCTGATATGTTTGACGACCATCAGGCGACTCCTCGATCTGTGAAAGTAGCCCAGCCCGCCTCTGCCGAAGTCGAGACGAAAGACTCCCCAGCTACTCGAAGCGTCTTGACCTCCAATCGACTCCATGGCCCACGACAGATGTCTACAGCCGCCGTCGAAGAGCTGAACCGGAGCGAGAGACGCAAGACGGTCACATTCGATGAAATCCTCGAAGTACAGGAATTCGACAAGGAATCCAGCTTTGACCGAGAGAGCACTCGAAGTGCGAGCAGTGGTATATCTCAAGGCATGGACACGCCCATGTCTGAATCTGAACAATGGGTACCTCAAGGCTCCCACGACCGCCTTCATGTCGTAAACGGCCATCCCGATCACTCTCCAGCAAGCTCGGCATCGGACGAGCTGCCGGCATTGATGCCATCAACTGGAAGCACTTCGAGCGATAACAGTGCCTTCGAAGAAACACCTGACATCCCACAGCTCCAGGGACCCATGATATATAACGGCCAAGTCCTCCACCACAGCTCCTCCCTCGCGTCCATTCCGTCTCAGTACTCTGAAGAAGCTTCGTACGAAGCCGCACACGGCTACACACGTGGCAAATCACCGGGCGTAGGAGACGAGAGCTTCAACAGCCTTACGGGCTTGCATCGAGTCGATTCGCTTGTTGATGAGCTTCTGTCAGGTGACATTTTGGGCAACACCCCGGTTTTGGATCAAGAGACGCCGCGGAGAAGGTCGCGACGCACGAACACCACCATGGCTACGCAGCAAGGCGACGAATCCGCCGCTCACCACGAGAACCAGGCGAATAAAGCCTTACCGGTCCCACCTGGCCCTACGTTGAATCAATTTGCACCTGGAGCCTTGCCTTCGCTGCCCAACTGGAGTCCATTAGTCGTGGGCGAAAGCGAAGGTCCAGAGTTGGAAGCTGCTAGTGTGTCCGAATCTGCACAACCTCCTGGAGCCCTCGGTCGTCCATCGGGCGGTCGGCCACGCATCACCCGCGATGCTGTGCTGGAGAGAGTCCGGGCGGCCAAGCAAGAAGAGTTGTCTCCACGCTCCAGTGCGGCCGGCCGACCCTTGGACGAAGATGCACAATCGGACTCGCTGCCGGCCTCCCACACCCACACAGCCGCCTTGCTGGATGCGGACACGGACGCGGGATCGCGCCGACCTGAAATTATGTCACGAACCAGCTCGATGCCCGCTGCCCACGCTCAAGACAGCACAACCCGTCGACCCGTCCCCAAATCGGTGCCGTCGTACGAGGCTCGTGCTGCGCCCGCACCCAGCCCGATCCGCCACAGTGTTGCCGACGAAAGCCCTCTGGATCGTCTGAGTGCCGAGGTTGTTGCCGAGCAGGGCGACATCCGGCGTCAATCTCATGACGAGGGTCGATCCCTACACCTCACTGCTCCGCAGATGCAGCAGTCTCGCCCGGGCTCGTCTTCGGGTAGAGCGTCGCCCTCTTCGATGCTGATGGAGCCGCCGCCACCCGTGACGCCGGGCGAACAAGCGGACCGGATCATTGCGAGACGCAGGAGCAAGAATGGTGGCTCCTTGCGGAAACGGAGCTTGAGCGCTGGGGACGCGGCGCAGCTCTCACGTCAAGCGCGTGAGGACCGTGCTGCGGCTGCTGCTGCTGCTGCCCGTGGCGGCGGTGATGGGGCTGGAGGCGAAGACGTGGGTGATGACAGCTTCTTTGAGCGACATCGCTTGACGGCCGAGGAGGAGATGGAGGCTCGAGACAGTATTGGAGCCGATCTTGCGATCAGCAAAGCGATGCTGGATCAGAGCCTCAAGTCTGGTCTGAACATTCCGTTCACGAAGGGCATGGAGCGGGAGATCAACAGGATCTACAAGGATACCGATGTAAGTTTCTCATTTGCTTCCCCTCTCATTTGCTCTGGGAGGATCCAGTGAGCTCACCCTGACTTCATTTGTGCAGGCGAGGTACAACACTATTGATCGAGGCGTGATCAAAGGTGTCGATGACAAAGTGCAAACGACGTCGGCCGGTGACATTGACTCTGGCAAGGCCTGGAGGAGACTTCGGAGACCCAGTGACATGGTGAGCAAAATCGCAAAGCTTGAAGCAGCTATATCAGGTACTGATGTCAATATAACCGCATCAGAATGAGTACGCGCAAGAGCTGCGGGAGATCCAAAGCAACAACACTGGAACAAAGCCTCTAGGAAAGATCTTTGTGCTGGTCGACTCGTTTATTCCAGCAGAACTTCCGGTACCCTCAAGACCGACACGATTCTACTGC
Source organism: Tilletia horrida (assembly GCA_001006505.1). Lineage (NCBI taxonomy): Eukaryota > Fungi > Basidiomycota > Exobasidiomycetes > Tilletiales > Tilletiaceae > Tilletia > Tilletia horrida. The sequence goes on from LAXH01000014.1 coordinate 20,633, forward strand.
GTGCTGGACAACGGCCTGCACATGGTCAAGACTGGCCTGGCCAACCTCCGCTCCGATAGGAGTCCAAGTCCGATCGGACAAGAGTTTGAGCTGATCCAGCACAAGAATCTGGAGTTCAGCTTTACTCTTGTAGCGGTGCGCGACCCACATCTGCAGGAGCCCTCTCGACTGCCCCAAGCGCCTGCCAGTCCGAAGAAGACAAAGTCGAGCCCGAGCTTGGCAAAGGGCGTGAGCCGGCTGTTCGGCAGTCCGAAGAAGCAATCTTCCAAGCTGGCTGTGGAAGGCAGTCCGATGGAGTCTTCCTCTCCTACGCGTCCTCAGACGGAACCCATGATGGCCTACATGAACCGCGAGGGGGCCTTTGGAAGGACGCGCGTCCTATTCGAGGAGCTCCAAGACCGCTGTCTGGGCACGTGCGCCATCTTTGACTGTGCAGTGATGGGCGTGGCCGAGCCGGTGGGCAGCATCTCGGCCGCCTCACGCCTGGCGACGACGCTCACCTCGCAGACGACGGCGTTTGAGCAAAATCTGAACAAGGTCCGGGGCAAGCTGAGACTCAAGATTTTCTACTTGCCCCCGATCCCGAGCATTCCGAGAAACTTGCTTCCGGATAGCTTGGCAGAGTGTGTGCAGGGCATGCGGGCGGCGGCAAATCAGAAGGTGGACGTCTGGATGCAGGGCACGCTCACCCAGATGGGAGGCGACTGCAGGGTGAGTGATTCAGAATCGAACCGAGCTCGAATCAGGCTTGAATCACTGACATCACTACCTCAATTACACTACGCGTCTGATATACAGAGTTGGAGACGGAGACCTGTACAGGCCCAGGGAATGAGCCTCATCTGCTTCAACGAGATCACGAAGCGTCCCATTGTCAAGATTGACCTCTCGAAGGCGGTCCAGATCGAAGACAATTTTGACCCCGTTGATCCGACCCTGGTCTCCCCCGGTAGCAAGATGACGACGACGCCATCCCGGACCGGAGCACCTGCGATGCAACGCAATGCCTCTACGTTTTCGACGGCTGCGTATGAAGATCTGGACGAGAACTACCATGTGGAGCGCTCGTTCCGGATCACGTTTGCGGATGGGGAGCGGATCAGCTTCTTTACTGACACGGACGAGGAGAAGGAGCAGTGGCTGGATGCGTTGGAGGAGGTGGTGGGCAAGTCGAGCCCGACTGCGCCGATTTGGGCCCATGCTGCGACCAACCTGATCCGGGGCCTGACCGGCCAGAAGAAGTGAGGTCCCTCTTCACGCCTTGAACCGAGCACACGATTTTTCTTTTTTACTCCCCCTCGAACGTCGCATCGCACCGCACTCCACCCGTACATACGCAACCTTACAAGCAAACACGCGCAAGGCTTTTAGTTTCTCTGTCCCCTTCTCCCTCCCGAGCCTCTCACTCTCCCTCTCTCTCTCGCAGACATTCGGTTTCGGCGGTCTCGACCGCTTTCGATTTCCTCCTTTTTCCTCTTTCCCCATTCTGTTCCTTCCTCTGAACGCCCGTATGACATTGTGAAGTATGAACTCCTGGATTGAGAACATCACGAAGCCCCTACAATATTACTCTTTCGAGCCTGGACTTGCTCAAAATAACCAGCACAAATCTATGTGACTTGTGGATTTGATGACGTTGATGATTGTTCATTTGCTATGTCTCCATCTTTACATGAGCAGCGTCCTCGGTGTCTGAGGTGTCATCGCCGCCGATGGGCCGAGCTGGTGCTTGACCAGACATGGAATCAGCCAAGCTCCTGGTGCGCCTCTTCATCTCCCTGTTCATCTCCTGATGAAGCACACCACAGGCCTCGATACTGAGCTTGAACATTTCCTCGAACCGGTCGGCATGTAACCTCGTCTCGAGCTGGGCCAAGGTGACGCGCTTGGACCGGGGCAGGACGGCGACGGTGAGGTTGGGCAGGTCCATCTCTTCGGAGGAGGAGAGGTCGAGTAATGTGGAGGAGAGGTGGAGGCCTGCAGACATGGCTACGACGTAGTCGGTCATGGCGATGCCTGCGTCGAGGAGGGCGAGTGTGGATGCATTGATGGCTGCGGCCAGGACGCCTGGCAGGCGCGCACCAGTTTGTGTGTGGGAGTACATGGATCAACATGATGTGGATAAAATATGATAATAGCTGGAGATTTGCTCACCTCCGTCTTGTTGTAAGACTTGGACGTAAATGTCGATTTGTGAGCGTGGATAGAGATGAGTCTGGACGACTGGCTGGAAGGTGTCCTCCAGGGCAGAAGCCAGCTCTGTCAACCGTCTGCAAATCAGGACAAAGAAAAGAACGACTGGGGTGAGAATTGTCATCTAAATCGTGGGCCTGTTTTGGAAGGAGAAACGCACCGATCGCTACGACCTCGTTTCTTTCGCTCCATGCCTGACCATGGCGAGTATGAGACATGTACGGCTACGGTTGCTCTGTCATGCTGAGAGTCTGCTCTGCTCTTGGCTTCGTGTGGGCCGTGGACGGAGACGAGGACGTCTGTGAGGCCGTGGGAGGCAGATGCAGAGCCGTCGGCGGTGGCGTACAAGGCCTGGGTGGGTGGCGAGAGCTGGAAGGCGACCGCTCTGAGCTCGTACTGCCGCCGTCCGTCGCTGCGGAAGCCGCCTGAGTTGAGGTGCTCTACCCGTGACTGTGTATCATCATCACCATGATCAACAACAACAGGGTCGATGGAGTCGGATCAAAATTCAAGAAAAGTGAGAATTCAAATTGGGACGCAAATGGCTCATGGATGGCTTGGAGTGGACAGGTCAGTCATCCACATACCATTTTATATTTGCTGCCCTGTCTTCTATACTAGCTGAGTAGGATGATCTTTACTGTTGAGTCCCTTCCCTTGGCTTTACTTGAGTGTACAGGCTGTCTGCAGTCAGGCGTGAGAGAGAGAGAGAGACCCGCGAGCTTGTTGCCATGTGGGTGGCTTGAGTAGGTCTCCTTGTCGGCTACTTGTCGGGAATCAGAAACCGACTCCTTCATGAGCGCTGATCCAGTTTTGGCATCCCACAACCTGAGCAACTCCTTGACCGTTGGACTCTCACTCAACTCGTCGAGCTCAAGGCGAACCTACTAAGCTCCTTGGCAAGAGATGATAGAGCATGCGCAAAGTTGTCTGTCCACTCATCACGATGATGGTGGTCAGCCCATCTTGGGTCCATCCCTGGTCGGCTCCTTTGCTTAAGCCATCTTGTTCACCTTGCTCAACCTCAGATGGTACGAATACTGGTGCAGACTCACCTCCGCTCGTTTGAAGGCGGCGGACGAGTCAAAGGCTTGCCCGTTGACTCGGCTACAATGCTTGCCGCTGTTGCCCAGCTCTTCTTCACCCTGCAGTCGGTGTTTCCCAACAATAGCGTCGTCGGGCGGCTGCCGCGCCATCAACGATGATGCTGATGCATCCATGCAGTCAGTGTACAGACCAACCCTAGATCTGAATTGGCACCCTGTTTCCACGTTATGCACATACTGTATGTAGCACTTGCGCAGTGTTGCTTTGTGCCTGGGGTCCAACTTCGACTGGGTTGTTTGGTACAAACCAAAGCGGGTGAGACCTCCTGGCTAGCGGATTTTCTCCATCCCACAGAACTGGGATCCCAAGGGGACGACGGGACGACGGTTCACCCATGGATGGATGCCGGATGGATGGTCCTTGCGGGAACAACGAACTGGAACAGTCTCCACATTGATTTATCCTCACATCCTCCTCATCCGGGCCCCGACTGGGCTGTTGCTCGTCCGACAACGTCACCAAGCCAGGGGTTAGGCACGGCTGCGTAGCACAACTTCCCTGCCTGAACCAGGCCCTCGCTCACACCCACGCTCACTCTCACTCTGCATGCATCTTCACCAGTGCAGTGGTACTACGGTAACCTTCTGCTCCCTCTTGCTCTTTCTTTTCTGCTTTGCCTCAGCCGCCCGCGCAAAGTCCCACTGGCCTTGGCCCGATATGTATTAGAGGCCCGCTGAACTGGTTCTGCCTGTGCCCATGCCATCGTCTCACACTGCCAGGTGACAGGCTCACTTCGCAACCACTCAGAAGGAGTTGAACCTTCACCCAGATCCGAGGCATGCCGTCTCGCTTGTATACCTGACTAAAGCTGTTCTCAATCTCTTTCTCTCTCTCTGTTCCATGCCAGTTTCTGAATCTCCTCTCCTGTTTGTGCAAACCTGATTCACCTTATAACCCTTTCCTCTTCAATCGTCCCGATCTCCTGGGCAGCATCGGCGAGACCTCCCTCCCTTCTTTACGATTCCATCTCGCCTCCTCTTTGTGGCTCCTGCTTTTCTCAAGGTCATCGTCAAGCATACAATTTTCAATTCCTCTCCCAAAACAGGCGCGCTCCAGATCGTCCTCCTCATAGCCAACCCCAAATAGAAATCAGTCAGCAAGTCTGTCGAGCAACTCGCATTCCAACATTCTGCCGACCTCCAACATCCGATCGCGACCGCGTCGGCGAGCATTCATTCATTCATCAATATCTACGCAGCATCCAACCACCGGCCAACTCGTCCCGGAATGGCACCGCCGCAACAACCAACACAGCATCTCGAGCCCTTGGCCATCTCATCTACGGAACCGACCTTGGTCCGTCGTAAATCATCCATAGCTCTGACTTCTCTCCAGGAGCGTCTGCACTCAGGCCCTCGCATCAGACCAACCTTGAAGATAGCCATCTTGCCCTCAACCGCAGGAGTAGACTCTTCAAGCTACGCCTACGCGGAAACAGGTTCGATGCTCAGTCCCAAAAACCGACTCGGGCTCACTCTGGGTCAAGACTACAAGGATGGCAGACCTGGAGTCACTGTCTCACCAACTGGTTTCTTCTCATCAGCCTCCTTGCGCTCTGCATTGGACGTCCGCCGTCAAAGCGCAGCTAGCATAACTTCGTCTTCAAGCAACGAATCTTCCTCTTGCTCTTCAAATGGGCACAGTCTCACATTCTCCTCAGTCGTGTCATTACCCATGCTGGAGTATTCGTCGGGCACAAGGACCCCGTCCTACTTGAGCCCCACTTCACGCAGCCGTACTCTGGACAAGGCCGCTAACGACACTGTCATCGATCATCTCCCATCGTCCGAGATTGCGGCCAGGCGAGTGTCTTCGTTCGAGTATCACACCTCAGCAACGGACGCTCCAGGTGGAGGAGAACTTGCACAAAAGTCGGAACCTCGTAGCCGATCGATCTCATCAATGACGACTTCAACCTCTGATCATACCCGACTTAGCGCAGCTGCCTTGGCCGAGCTCGAGTCCGAGACCCATCATCTAAAGGTGGAGAGCATGTCGCACTCGAAGAGCAACATCTGCTCAGACGCGGGCACCGTGCAGGCCCGTCTCACTGCGGACGTCATCAACCGGCTCCGACCACAGAGCAGTGGCGGCGACTCGGTCACGAGCTGCGGCACCGTCAGGCCAGGCCAAAAGCCAGGCCGCTTCCGCAACACGAAGCACCCCAAGCTGAACCGCTTCGCCGTCCTCAAGAACACGGCCCGGGCCTCGATCGAGGACAGCCACGAGACTGATGCTGAAGCAGGCACAGATGCCGATGTAGGCTCGGACGCCGGCACCGAGACTCCGGTCATCTCGCCCACCGGCACCCTCTTCCACCTTCGCAATCCCTTTGACATGTATCGCCAATCATCAACTGCGTCTACGACCTCGCTCGATCCGAGATTGCCACCTCCGGCCCCGAGAATCCAAGCTCAACACCCGCTCATGAAGGGAGATGCCGTTGCTGACAGTCGCGGTCGTGGCAAAGATGACGATGCAATCGAAGAGCTCGATGATGAGCATGCGGATGGATCAAGCGGCTCTTCCGAATCGGACGAGGAAGATTCCGACGACGACGTGCTCCGCTTCGACGCCAAATCCAAACACAGGCAGGAGCAGCAGCAGCAGCAGCAACAGCAGCGCAACACACGAGAGCAGCAACCGCCGAAACGACGACATTCTATCTTGCGTCGCAGCGCGCCCAGTGCACTTGATCTCCCCGCGACCGGAATCGCCGGGGGCGAGATGGGCTTGGACGTGCCGGCGTGGGATCACGGACAGGTCGAGCGTGCCTGGCGAGCAGCTGCACAGAAACGGGAGGCTCGGTTCCAAAAGCGGTCCACCGTGTGCGGGGTGGTCGAGTTTGAAGTCGACACGGAGGACGATGGGGAGGAAGAGGGGGACGGCAGCGCAGAAGCTGGAAGAAGCCCTGCTACGCCTTGCTCCATCTTGAGCCAAGCGGCGGCGGCGGCAGCAGCTGCTGCGGAAGTGAGGATGCAGGAAGCAGCCATCTCGGCTCGAGTCTCGCCCCGTCCAGAGACGTGGTCGCCCGCTCGATTTGCAAGCTCTGGCATCAAACAGAATCAGGAGTACAGCACTTCTGCTTCTCGACGAGCACTGCTATCTGGAGCGGTCAGCGGTTATGATCAGCAACAACCCGCTGGCCTGGCGCCTCCCTCTCGACCGGAGAAGAGCAAGCTTCGCTCAAATGGCTCGTCGGCGAGCGCTCACATCACGAGCATTCCGGCAGTGGGCAAACCAGACTCGAACGGCGACAGCTCTAGATCAGCAAGGTCATCAGCCTCGGAAGCAACTCACAGCGGTTCAAGTCTCTCACCACACGCTCCTTTCAGTGCCACTGGCCCGGCTGCTCCCCGACGCCCATCGATCACATTCGGTAACGGCAGCTTCAGCAGAAGCGTGCCCACCGGCAATGGACGCCGCGTCTCTGTCACGATGCCAGTCTGTGTTCACTCTCCGGGTGCCGTTCTGCTGGGCAACGGAACGGCAGTCGCAGGTACCGGAACGAGTCCTGCTGCGATGCTCTCGCCTTCCATTGCGAATGCAACCATTACAGCCGCGGTCGCTGCCGTCGCTGAGGCTGCTGCTGCGACGACGATGCCGACGACGCCTGGTGGAGGTAACGGCGAGAACCCTTACTTCTGCAACTTCCAGCGCGCATCGCAATCGTTCGGTGCGTTGGCCGATGCCGATGTCGCTGCTGCTGCGATCGCTGGAGCACGACGAGGTCCTTGTGCGCGAGAAGCTGGCGGAGCTGGTGTACTGCCGGCGAGCGATGAGGGCGCTCGAAGACGGAGCAGCGGCTTCAAGATCACAATGTCCAATTTCCCACCTTTGTCCAAGGAAGCTGGCGGCCATGGATCGGTGGCTTCCGGCCATCGTCGATCCTCTTCCAACTCGTCATACATGCGCTTCCATGGCCGTCGACCTCCATCGCCTCCGCTGGGCACGAGCCCAGTCGAAGAGCCAGCGCTGAACAACTTGCTGGCCATGCTGGCTGGAAAGGAGAACGGACTTGGGCCCGTGACCGAAGCCTACGGACCAGGAGCAGCGGTCTCAAGTGGAGGCGTGCTGGGAATGATGGCTGCTCCTACTGCTGCCGCCGCTGCTGCCCGGGCTCGACATAGCTCTCTGTCGGGTGTCAGTGGCGCCGCCTTCCCTGGAGCCACAACGACGGCGACCACCACGGGCAGTCGGTCTCGAGCGCCGAGCTTGGCCGATACCAGTCTGAACAACGGCGCTCGCCACTCCTTCATCGTGGACGCAACGTCTGGCGCCATTCCTTCCTAAGCTCGAGTACGGCCTTGCAATTTTCAACGTCCTCTCCCCCTCATGTCCCTTCAGAGGATGGAAGAACGAACGTTTTTTTTCTTAAATTTCGGATTCTTGTCCAAAGTCTCAACGGGACCTGCGGTCTGTTTGGGATCGCGCCCGGAGCAGGATTGGCCCCCATCATCGAATCACACTGGTTCTGTTTTCGATCACTTCTACTACTTCTTCTCTCTCGAATTTTACCCCCCTCACTCCGCACTTCACTGTGTGAACCATGGATTGGTCTAGCTGGACTCGCTCTTTATGAGGTCGTTCTCTACTCAGAGCCGCATGCTGCTCTGGGTTTCCCCCTTGTTTTTTGTCTTCAAACCCCCTCAACCCAATGTACTTACTTGGCTCATCGCCGCAAGGACGCCTTTGTTGGCCCTTCACTCTTAATGCTATCCAAAAATATCACATCTACTCAACCACGACCTGAACGACTGACCCGAGCCTGACTGGCGTGAGTCGCTTCGCAAAGGGAAAGAAGAGGTGCGTGACGTTTTGTATTGAGTCGTGTAGTCGGACGACGACGCCTAGCGTAGGGTTACATCGTGGCCGTAAGAGCACAGATCATGCCTCGACAAACTTCTTGACGCGCTCCAGCCAGGTGCGGTATTCTGAGGAGACGTATGGAATTACGGGTCAGATCTCCCTTTGTCCACACAAATGGGTGGCCGGATCGTGTGCAGAGTCATGCGGGCTCTGACCGGTATGCAAAGCTACACTCACCGTTTTGCTCCTTGTACTCTGCGTATTGGACCAGGAAGATGGCGAGGGGCGCATCAAATCCGCGCTCCTCCAGGAAGAACTCAAATTGCTCTTGCACCTTGACGTCGAGAGTGTCGAATTGGGGGCCAATGTAGAGACCTCGTCGGGCCCAGTCGGCCTCGGCAGTGGGGTCCGTGGCGAGCTTGGCGTCCGAGTAGTACGAGATGTTCTCAATCACCCAAGCTCCGTCTTGGACGAGGGCCTCGAGCGTCATGGCGCCAGCATTGGGCTTGGAGATGGTAATGGCGGCACGGATCGGGATGTTTGCGTACTCGTCATCAAAGTCGGATGGGTTGCCCCGGCCATGAGAAGCCTGTGTACCATCCTCTGCATCGCCATCGGCCGACTCGGGGGCAATGCCCGAGTTGCGGTCCTCGGCTGCGTCGTCGAGCGCGTTTTGGGCGGCGTGGGTGTCAATGTCGCCAATCGAGTAGAGGACGCGGATCGACTCGTTACCAAACTCGCGGGTGAAGATGACCTCGTCCGAGTTGGGGTTGTCGAGGATGGTCCAGTGAGGGGCTGTGCTGAGGAAGGACTCGACAAACTCGGGCTTGGATCCGGGGGCGGCTGAGGCTGCCGCTGCGTCGTCCTCGGCGGCGGCTTCTTGCTCGTACTTGATCTCCTCGGCCAGACGGTTGGCCAGCTCTGCGTCTGATTCGCCGTGGGAGGCTCGCAGGGCAGAGGCTGAGAAGAGTCTGGATGATGAGGAGGCAGTGGGCTGTTGCAGATGTAATCTTGAGACCGAGGACTGAATGCGCTGGGCTGTGGGTGCGACCGCTGCTGAAGCATTCGCCAGCGGGCGAGCAGAGCGAGTGGCAGCCGATGCGACGGAGCGCAGGTTGAGGCAAGCGCGAGTGGCAGCAATCATCTTCGTCTTGTTCGTCTTCCACTTCGTCGGTGTTGGTGTTGGAAGCGCAGAATGTTTGAGAAGCCTTCAAACTTGGTCAAAGGCTTCAAAAAAGTGGAACAATGGAAATATTCGAGAATATATGCGCTTTTGAATCAAAAATACCTTCCCCCCAATATCTTGTTGAAGCTATCTGCGCTGCTGTATATGAAAGTTTGCAATATACTCGTACACGCGAGTGAATTGGTTGGGTTTGAGCGGGAAGGACGGACACCTCTACAGCCATCGAGTGAGGCTTGTGGAACAGTGGAGTGGACAGGCGCAAGTCGGCAGAGACTGGCCTCTATGCGTGGGAAAGGATGGTTTCCGTGATGGAGTAAAAGAGGAGAAGGGCGTTTGTGTGGGAGGGAAGTAGGCAGAGCTCACTGGGATGCATGCTCGTTCTGAATCAGTGCTTTCCCCACTTCCGCTGGTTCACTCCTCTGCCCGCCTCAGGCATCTTGCCTCCTGTCCAGACGTCAGAGTCCAGCACTTTCTCGGCGGCTCCACCGGCGGCGGCACCCACCACATTCGAGGCGAGCTTGCCCGCACCAACCGCACCACTGGCTGCAACCTTTGTTCCCACTACTGCGGCCTTGCCCAACCCATTCCTCGGTGCAACGACAATCTTGCCAGACGTCTTGAAGATGCCGACGACGAGCAGCCAGCCGAGCACGATCTGGGCCACCGCAATGCCGAACAGGAACTGGATTCGTTTGGATCGCTGGGCCTGCGTGATCGTCATCGAGGACGGGTTGGACGGGTCGGGCAGCACGACGTAGCGGAGCGAGCGGAGGAGGAAGAACGAGTTGGCAGCGAGCGTGTACAGGAAGGCGGCCCAGTACAGGAAGCTTCCGAGCCCAGTCAGACCCAGGAAAAGGGTGACCAGGGTTCCGACAAACTTGTAGCCGCTGTATGCGATCAGGTCGAGCGAGGTGTAGTGGTCGCCTTGGATGTTGAGCAGGTAGCAGCCGAGCTTGACAGCGAGGACCTCGATCATGACGATAGCCGACGCTCGCGTCGCGGTGAGACCGAGCATCTCTGGGTGGAACCTCGACTCCAGGCCAGAGATGACAGTGGTGAGGAGGATGTAGGTGACCAGTGCCATGACTGCATGCACATTGCAGACTGGATGAGCACAAGAACCGAAAAAAAAAAA
>LAXH01000014.1:35705-51942 GCA_001006505.1 Tilletia horrida
CATGTATACCACACCTTGAACTCAGACTTGCATCTAGAGAATGAATCCTCACCACTTCAACCGGCTCGCTTTGATCCCCGCTCATCGTAGGTTCGATGTCCTAACCTCGGTGATAACACAGCCCCTAGCTAGTACTCTCGCGATGGCGTCAGGACCTGCCGGCATTACTAGTCAAGCTCGAAGGGGCTGTCCTCAACCTCTTCTTCCTCATCGCCTCCATCTTCGTCTTCTCCTTCCATTGTCCCTCCTCTGAGATCTCCATCCAGTTTGGCTGAGACAGCATGCCGCATCATTCTTCCACTGAATTGAGCTGCCCTAACTTTGTCAGGACGGACGCGGACTACGGCAGCAACCCCCGGCGAACTGACCGTCGGGAAAGGGTAGGCGGACCGTTCCCAGCATACACGGTCCACGATCGACTGGTTATTTTGAACTTCGAGAAGGCTGGTGAGAGCGCCCGGACTGGAAGCATTCTGACAAGGCTTGGCCAGGCTGACATGGAGACGACGGTCTCCTTGTTGGCGTAAATGCACTCAGGGTACAACTACCGAGTCCGAGCACAAGATTCGGGGAGTCTTCTCTTCACTATTGATGGAATGCTCTTTGAGGATGCTCAGACGAGGGACATTATGGATGCGTAAGTTGAGCCACTGTTCCTATTCCATAAATCGCTGGCCTCTCATACATCGAGTATCCCCAACTTTCAGTACTGGAAGACCAATTCTGACACTGCGGTAAGTGATGGCGACCCCCGTTCGGCTCCTAGTCTCCCTTCCTGGGAAGGGACATACGAACTCGACAGTATGCTGAGCGTACCTGGCCTGACCATGGCCATCTTGTGTCCTTCTCAGTCGAAGACCAGAATCGGACGGGTTCAAGATTGACGGACTCGACTCCGACCGCGCGCACTTGTACGCGACCAAGCCCGTGATCAAATACGCATCCTCCGGCAAACATTATGTAGATCAAACCTGGAGTGCCCAGATCAAAGTCCAGGATCGATGCGCACCCAATTCCACCGTCGAGGGAGAGCGCTTCTACTTGCATCTCGAGAGCGTCCGTGACCATACTCGGGCAGAGATTTTTGATTCTCAACGCCAACTTGTAGCGAGCATTGAGGCGCCTTTGGAAGTGAGTAGGAGAGTCACGTTGCCTGTTGCATCTTCTTCCGCTAGAGGGGTTGTTGGTATCGGACAATGCTGACATTCCGATTCTGTGACTCATTTGGGCGTTGTGTCACGATCAGGGCGAGGTCACCATGGCTGTAAGTTAGAATGAAAGCATGACAGACGGCTGCCGATTGGGCTTCCTGACCAATATGGACTGTTTCCTTGCCTTTGATCTTCCCCTCGCAGGTGGTTGTCGGAGCAGATCTGGCCCTGATGGCAGCAATCGGGGTGATCTACAAGGATAAGGCGATCCTGAGACAGCACGACCGACAACGCAAGTGGGTCAACGGCGATCTGTGCACAGGAAGAGTTGAGAATTGTGCGAGATGCAGAGGAACAAAGCCTGTCAGCAGCTCTGTTGGTATCTCTCACAAAGCCTGATTGGTACGAGAGTGCATCGAATCATGCAGCCTTCTGCTGATTTCATCATACAAATCTCTGTGTACTCTTTCATGGCCTGCACCTCTAGTCTCAAAAGGAAAGAAGTCAGATTTCCGCATGAATCGAGCCCTACTGTGAAGGATGTGGTACATCGAGCCGGAAGAGGAGGACAACGATCAAGCAGGGAGTTCGCGCTCGCCCGCAATCCGCCCGCAGTCCTTGCAGCGCCGGCCCTCCTCGTCTGCCTTCCAGGCGTCGATGACAGGCTTGAGCTGTGTCCCAAGATCTGTGCACAAGAAACGCGACTCTTTGATGAGCGTCGGGCTCGGATGAGCCTCCTTGTTCGGGCAATACCATCGCATCGCGTCTATTTGGGAGCAGATCCCGGAATCATCAGTGGGAAGATGACCTCAGCCGGACTGAAAATTGAGCACATCGCCACAACCTACCTTCCTTTCCCTCAGGTCTTGTCCGCTCGACCACCAGCCCCACCGTGTTCTCGAAGCGGACGGGAGAATGAGGTGTATAGGCGGGCAGCATGAACATCTCGCCTTCGTTGATGTGGATGTCCTTGAACTTGTTGTCCTCGATCACTTTGAGAAGCATCCCGCCTTGCACCTGGTAGAAGAACTCCTCCGTGGGCTTGAAGACCCATGCCTCACTGGTCAGCACGCCGCGTGTTTGCTCTACGCAACAAATCCGGCTAGCAGAGCTCACCTGGTAGTGGTAGTCTGATCTTGCATTGGGTCCGCCTACGACCATGACGGTATAGTCTTCGCTGCGAAACAGACAGAAGTTGCCGACTGGGGGCTGCAACTTGTCACGATTTTCTGCGACCCACTTCGGAAAGTTGATGGGAGTACCGAGCACCATCTTCGCGATCACTTGTTGTACGCGGCTACGAACTCTGCTAGACCGAGATGGGGCGGAAGGCTCTTGTCCTTGAAAGGGTGGTGGTGGTGGACGTCGTCGACGAATCACAGAAGGAGGTTTGAGAGGTCATAAATGAGGGAAACAGGAGATCATCACGGTCAGCCTGTTGGCTGGTTATAAGGCGGTCAGTGCATGCCACCGAGCATGCAAACGGACTGACTAGGCAGTCAGGCATGGAACAGCTTTCAGTCGCAGCGGGAACATGTAAGACAGCTCAGCGATGGATTGTTCAGGCAGCATGAAGGCAAATTGATGGGAACGAGGGGATCGTATTGCAAGCAAGCTATGAAACTACAATACATGCGAAGATGTGGACGACATGCTCGGGTTCTCGGAAGAGGGGAAAGTACATACGATGCAAGGCGAAGAGGTGAGAGATGAGGAGGAGGAAGTTGAGGATGCGGAGCATGAGGGGAGAGGAAGAGAAAGTTTCTTGTCAGTAAGGTGCTCGGTGCGGAAGATGAGATGGAAATCAAGTGCACTTACCCCTTGCGGGCCCCGTCCAGCTCCTCGCTCCAGGTGGATAGGAAGTCGGGCAGGCTCGGTGGCCATGCGCCACCTGGAGGTCACTGGAGCCGGACGAAGTAGAGTCGCGAGAGAGGACTTCCCTCAATGCATCGCGACTCGTAGGACGAAAGCCCCGGATTATTGCCGAAGGCCCCCCCAGTCGATGGCTCCTCAGCTCTGTTAGAGGCGATTGGGGAACCACAGGTGTCAAGCTGTCACGCCCGAGCATCACTGGAGATCGAGGACGGAGTAGAGTCGCGAGAGAGGCTCCCCAATGCATCGCGAGTCTTAGGGTGACAGCGACCCCTCGTCGTGTCAACCCCTTGTGGCTGCTAGTGGAGGCACTTACCAGGGCCATCAAGCACTAGCAGCCGAAGGAAGAAGAAGAAAGGTCAGTTGGTCAACAAGTCAATAGCATAAAGAGGGCAGATGTTGAGGGTCCTTGGCGGCGAGGACCTGAATGAGGAAAAAGAGGGGAGCGGGAAGTCAGAGTGCGGAAAGGGCCTCTTTTTATGCCTTTTTCATGGCCTTGGGGAATCGTAGGGGAGCAAACAGCGAAGCCCAACAGTTGTAAGTCGGGCTCCTGCACCTCCAGTCCAAATACGGCTACCCTCTGACGTGATCTGAGACGAAGTGTGGGAAAGCTTCTGGAATGTCCAGGGGAGGGCGTCTCGATCTGGGTGGTGTGGAAGTTCGATCCGTGTGAATGGCACTGTTGCCCTCGTCCATCTGTGCTGTTGTATAGCGCGGCGAGGGTTGCGCTTTGGAATGTCTGAGCCAAATTCCCGAGCAGCAAAGGAGACAATTTTCCCATGTTGAGCGGGCTCTCAGAAATTTCTTGCAGCCGAGAGCCGTGTATGCTCGGACTGCAATCGTAGGCGCCGAGCCTGGCGGCTGATCCGCGGGGAGAGTGGGCAAGACCGTGGCGAGCCAAGGACAGGGAAACCAGAAGAGGAGACTGAGCTTGCGACTGAAGAGAGCAACAGGACGGTCTTACTCACACATTGCGGCAGACTTGCGCGCGTCTGAGGGGAGACAAAGAATGAGAAACACGGAGCAGAACGAGCAACGGGACCGCCATGACTTGTGTTGCTCAAAAGTCTGGTCTTCCACTGCGAACAGACGGCTGTACAGAAGCGAGCAAAGTAGAGTTCAGCATGCAGACGCGAATGGGGTCAGCACGGGCAGAGGAGCAGTGCAGTAAAGCATCGCCAAAAGGGATCGAGCCATGAGCAACCAGAATCCTTCTATGCCGAATCTTGAAATGTTTGTGTCTGGTTGAGTGCCGCTGTGCAGCATTCCTCATTGTGAGCGTGATCACCTCCTTGTCGCATCCCCGTTGCCTTCCCCTCTTTCCATGCGCATGACACTGAGAAGATCAGCCTGCGCGCCTCTGACGCGATTGGCAGACCCTTTTCTACTGAGTTCGTCGGATCAAGCCTTGAACGCCTGTGCTCCAGTAACACTCCAGTAGCGTGTGTGACCTCAACGAGAGGCATGGTCGAAAGATGCATGAAGAGAGATGCCTCTCGCATCTTGGGCATCTGTCGCAACTCGCATCGCTCGCTTGCGTGCCTTCTCTCTTCCCTTTGTCTTCCTTGATACTCACTGCAACAGGCGCGTCTGACCCTGAACAACTCCTGGCTTCCAGTCACAATCACATTGATCAAAGGTCTCATCGGTGTGTAGCAGGTCCAGCCAGCCAGAATTGGGGTAGGTGCATGGTAGCATTTTAGAAGGTTGAAAGATATGGCCCCAAATGACCAGATCCTTGCCGAGGCCCATTCGTGTGCATGTTTCTAAGACTACAGAGGTGCGCAAACAGCTCATCGGAATCGTTCCAATCAGACCGTCTCGACGTTGGCTGTCGAGAAAGTTCGATGCGAAGAGGGAAATCAGTAAGGGTGTCCGCGGCGCAAATGCCAACAGCGGCTATGCGGGACTCACAGTATTCAGAGGCCACTGGTGGCTCGATGAAGGCGGCATGGCCCAAGATGATAAAGGCGCTGGATCCGATGAGCCAGAACAGGAGACTGAAGGGAGAGGCGAACCATAGCAGAGGGATACCTGAAACAGCGACAGACAGACGACGACGTGAGCCTGGTCTGCAACCTCGTGCAGCACATGCACCTCGATCCACATCTGAACTCACCAATGACAAACAGACCGGTGTAGAGACTCTTCTGTGTCACCAAGTGCTCGCCCACTTGCATTGGCTCAGGTGCTACGTCAGATCGAAAGGCAGACGCTTCATCAGTGTCTTTCTACGCTTGAAATTAGAAGGATGATCCATGTCTATGCATGAGACATGCATGCTCACCGAATCTGTTGATCGCTGCAAACCCTCCCACCAGGAATCCAACCGCGACCAAGAACCATGGGCTCGTAAGCCTGACCATCCATTCCGCCGTGATTGCAAGATGCGCACGGGAGGGTAATCTCGTCAGTCCTCATTCCGACTTGACGCGGCTGTGCATTCCGATTCAACATTCTCGAGACTCACAGGCCGTACACCGCCAGAATGCCGATTACTACGGCATAGTTCCCTGAGAAGTATCGAGTATTGTAGGTGATTCGCTGGATGGTCAAAGGGAAGTGAGATTCCAAATCACTTTCTGAGATAGCTCTCTCGAGCGCGAAACCTTTGCCGGGATTTGATCGTGCATGCGCTGACTCACCTGGAATGCCTCATTGGTATCTTGTGGCCGACTGATCCGTTGGTAGTCGAAGAACTCGTTCAGTGGTCGGAAGCCGGAGAGCCGCTCACGGCGGAAGGATCTGATATATTCGGGCACTGATGGGGTTGGTCCAATGCCGCAGAGGGATGGCAGATGGGAGCAGAGCAAGATGATCGTCAGCGAACAGCATCACTGAGATCAGACGGATGCCAGCTGCTACTCACCTTGTGCCGCGACTGACAGGAGCTGTGCCATCGGTATGCAGCAGGGGGTGTGGAATGAGGATTTGAGCCAGGGGCCGGGGTGTTGGGGAGCTCGTCTTCTCGTGTAAGCCGATCCAAGGGCCAAGGTTTGAGCGCTGCTGAGTCGAGCGGGGTGTCTGCGCGCGTATAGCCTTACTATCTGCACTGCCTTCTGCTCGTCGTAGACGGCCAGTCGCAGTCCAAGGTTGGAAGATTGAGAATGCGGGCGAGGCTGTCCGTGCTGCAGTGCTGGAACACTTCTCGGCTCCCTCGGCCCGATGCAGCCTCAGTTCTCCTCCCAACTGCGAGCTGCGGTTTGCAACCTCACAACTTCATCATGCCAGACGCTCAACAAGCGCAGCATACAAATGGACTGACGTGCTGAGCCTCTGATTCAGCCTTTTGAAGTGATCAGACTTACGGATTGCCGAAAGGGCTGTGATGGTCATGTTCGTACAAGTGCGGATTGCAAAAAATGACAGTGAACAAAATGGGAATTCAGTTCGACGAGGCATCAGTCCGCCGTCTCTTGTTGAGCCACATGTCCAGTGGCCCTCCCGCTGCACTGCTCGACCGACCCGCCTTCTTCTCCTTCGTGCCTCCGTCTCCTTCCTTCCCGGAAGAAGTCGACAATCTGGCTTTCCGCTTCGCAGATGCGTCAACGGTGTCAGGGAGGACCATACTCTCTTCCGAAGGAGAGCTTTTGCCTCGCCCTTCCGATCTCGCGGTCTCGACAGAGTGACCTCGACCTTCCATACAGTCGTCGATCTGTCGATTGAGCTCCTGATTGCTCCAATACTTGATGTCTTGCTGGCAGATTGGGCAGGTGGCAGATCGTGCGATGGCCGTTCCGCTGCCGCTCCCGGCCGGTCTTGCAGACGAAGCCAGTTGCCCTTCCTTCTTTACATCCGACGCAGGCGTCGATGCCAAGTCAGATGCAGATGCTTTGGGAGGCCTTTTATCGAATTGAATCGCCTGCAGTTTCTCAGGCTGCTTTGGACGCGGAGGACTGAAGCTCGATGAGCAGACCTGCGGTCCCAGACGGTCTACACTGGATCGCTTCTGAGGTGTCCGCGTAACTTCTCGAAGTACAGCCTTCCGAGGACTGTCCAGACCGTCTTGCTGATGTCCTTCTTCATCAGCTTCGAGTGTCGGTGCCGTGACATCGATATCTGCAGGTATGAGCTCGTCCTCATTGAGTATGGAGTCCTTCCGGCTTTGAAGCAGACTCAGTCGCAACGCCTCTTTCAATTCTTCGTCCTCTTCGTCGTCGGTAGCTTGACGGCGAGGTGGACGCTGACCAGAATTGCGTCCTTCCGCTGCCTCAAATAGCTTCTTGATCTGGTTGTCCGGTGGCTCAAGATCCTTCAGCTGGGTCACCCGAACGCCTATTAATCTAAGCGTCAGCTTCAACCCAGGGTGTTGACGTTCGAAATCAGCCCCTTCTGCCAAAAGCAAGGAAACAGTGATGTTGTAGAGATCCTGGTAATCGTCAAGAGACGCTATGTTGAGTCTCACAAAGTCATTCATTATTGGAAGCGCGCAGTGCACTAGGATTCACTCACATCAGCTTTGTGCAGAAAGGTAGTTCCACTTCTTGCCCTCGTGAACCGCTGAAAGGTGTCCTTTTTGGCGACCAGAGTGACCTACAAACCCGGAGACACATTCGCATGATAAGCTCGTCTATAAGCGCAGTCAGCATCGGCACACTTACAGTGCGACCTTTAAAATGGTTCCTCTCAAGGTCAATTTCCACCTGGTCCGCACATCCTCTGAGCTCCTCTTTGAGCAGTTCCATGTCACTTGTCGGACGGAACGTAGTTTCTCGGCCCACGCTTTTGCGCTCTCTGCGATCGTTTGGTCGGACGTGTGTGCTTCCCAGTCCGAGGTAGGCAGACAAGAGCTGGTCCAGAGAATTGCCGAACGTCAGATAGAGCTCGTGTCGGTGCTCCCAGATGTCTCCGCATGTGTTCACATTGACGGCGGAGAGGATTCGTTCCGTGACGCGTCCGATGCCCGGAATCTTGCGGACAGGCAGATTTGCCATGCTGAAATATACGCACAGACGCATTCAGCATAATGGAGCATTGAATCGGTTCAGCGTCGGCACATGTTGCTCACAACTGCATGATAGCTTCTCGCTCATGCGAAAGCTCGTACTGGCCGTTGGGTTCTACACAAGGCACAAGCTGCGTCAGACGATGTTCCTCGCAGCGCTTTAAACCTCGAGCAAGGTCTCTCACTGTTTTTATCTGAGCAGATCTTTGCCAGAGCTGAGAAGGAGTGTCACATGTTAAGAAGTCAGCACGAATCTTACTTGGTCAAACAGCCGTACTAGCTTGATGTATGCTCACTTTTGTTGGCAGCGATGCCGACAGAAACGGTCAAGCCGGTGTTGTCCTGTATTTCCTTGCGCATCTGAAATCGGAGAAAGGGCAATTGCCTTCAGCAGAAGACTTTTGGGGAGTTATACGGGTCCTTCTTCTCACCTGAGTGACGACCTGCTCAGCTGTCATTTGGTGCTGGGTGCAGTATTCGGTGATGTCAAGGTAGGCCTCATCAAGAGAAGCTGGCTGCAAATTTTCGTCGTAGGAGCCGAGAATCTGGAGCAGGCGGGAGCAGTTTGTGAGCAGCCAGGCCTACGTCTTGCAGCTTGGAAACTCCCGTTATTGAATGCTCAGAGCGGTACGAACCTCCATAACTTCGCCGCTGGCCTGGACATAGGCCTTGAAATCGTTTGGGACGACAATGAGCTCAGGACAGAGGGCTTTGGCCACAAAAACCTGTTGAGCAGTGGATTGTCTGTGAGACTGTCATTTGGCAAGAAGACGGAGAATGCGAGCATAGCTCCGCACTCACAGCTTGACCAGACCGGCAGCCCTTCTGCCTCGCTTCATAGGAAGCGGTAGTGAGCACACCTGAGCCTACGCCAAAGGCCTTGCCCTTCAAGCTGGGATCCCTCTTGAGCTCTACAGCGGCGTAGAACATATCTGCATCAATGTGGCATATTTGCCTGCTCAGATCTCTGGTTTCCTCCAGCTCGGCCAAACGTAGGTCTACCTTCCTGCCGATCGCGTTCCACTCGGGCGAATCTACGGGCACTCGCGAGAGAGCATCGTCTCGTTTTGCAAGGAGGGCGTTGATTCTTTGTGTGGTCTCTGCGTCCTTGAGTCGCTCATTCTCGAAGAATTTGGATCCTCGTGAGGCTTCGTAGATTTTCCTGTTGATCTCTTCCTGATCTGCGGAGAGACCTGCCTTGCCGCTGGACGCTGAGCACGTACGGGCACACGAAAGACACACAAGCATCGAGAAGAATATGTTTGGGTGTCAGAGCTTAGCCTTACAACCAGAGCAGGATAGAGACTCACGCCCTGCCATTCGTTTTCGAAGACTAGCTTCAGCATCGTCGGAGCTCTGTATACGAGCCTGTGCCGCAGCTCGACTGGCGATTGTGCTTGGACCCGGACCCGCCTCTCCAGTAGGTACGGCACCCGCACCTGCGCTGACGTTCGCCATTCTGCCCCCGCTTGGTCTGGCTCAATGAAGAGCTTGTGAAGCCTCTTGCCGCGGCCAGCCCATGCACGACCACGATGATGAGCACACGAACAAATGTACTTCGAACGCGACGCGTTTTCAATTTCTAGCCAAAGAAATCATAAACCGCTGAAATTGTGCTGTCTCCTAAAGATGCCGAGCGTAACACGTGATCGAAGTTGCGATCAGTTTCTTTTTGTGTTGATAAGTCGAGTTTCGCTGGTAAACGAAGCGCGCCTTGCTTTGCCTGCTGCCTTCTCCTCCTCCTCCTCCTGCAGCTGCTTTCCCACCTTCACCTTCATCTTCGCCCCCTTCTCAGCATTCATCTTCTCCTTACTCAGGCTGGGCAGCAAAGCACAGACTGGTGCTACCTCTGATCTTCTTATACCGACTGCATATAACCAGACGCGGCCTCAAGTGCTGGTCGTCGAGCGTGGGCTTTTTGGGTGAAGGGCATCCAGCGCTTGGAACGTAGGTTCAGCAGCTGGGCGATCAAGATTCTACCCATCGTGGGGCGCTCAGTCGATGCGAGGTTGAATCTCATATCAACCTCATCTGGAGC
Organism: Tilletia horrida; assembly: GCA_001006505.1. Classification (NCBI taxonomy): domain Eukaryota; kingdom Fungi; phylum Basidiomycota; class Exobasidiomycetes; order Tilletiales; family Tilletiaceae; genus Tilletia; species Tilletia horrida. The sequence continues at coordinate 45,712 of LAXH01000014.1, forward strand.
GGGAAGACAGGTCTCTTGATCTCAGCCTAGCAAGGTGAGCCCCTTCTCGTTCTCCGACCCGCGCACAGATTGTACCAAGCTTACCGACCCGCCTACAACTCGTTTCTTCTCCACCGACAGGTTCAAACACTACCAGACCAGAAGCGGCTCCGCACTGCTTTCTGTTCGGTAGTCTTCCTCTGCCATGTCTTCACACTACGATATCAATATCTATGAGGAGGCCGACTCTCCGCGTCAAGATGGTGCTTTGACCCCTTCTCATGCGGTGGAGTCATCATCCGGGTCTGCACAATCGAGCGGGCAAGGTACCATCAACGAGGGGACGACGTCTGGTCATGCAACAGACATGGATGCGACCCTGCGCAGAGGACAGGCCAACCCGACTGAGCATGGACAGTTGTCAGCCTCTTCCTCGGCCGATGACAATCTCATCTATCAGAGTCAGGAAGCGACTGAATCTTCTGATCACATCGGGCACCTCGCTGAGCCATCCAATTCGGCCTTGTACAACCATCCAAACACCTCGTCGACATCTGCTGCACCTCCCTCCTCCTGGGTTGCGCGCCTCACTGGCCGGAACCGTTCTTCAAGTGTAGATTCTCCCCCTTCGTCCCACTTCACATTCCCAAGTCGTCTTCGTACCACCACCGCCAACGCAGACGTAGGTCTTCCACAGTCAGCACAGTACGGCTCTCCGCATCAACTGAGTCCTGGAGGCAACCTCGCCTCCCCGGGGCGTCCCCAGATTGTGGTGTCACCGACACCTTCCCACCCTCAGCCAAACCAGCCTCGTAACAGGCTATCTCTATCTCGACTCTCTCTCAGTCGCTCAGCAAAACATGCGGAAAGGGCGGAACGACGTCACCGGCCCCCCACCAGTTCTGGCATAGCGCAATCCTCACTCCATCATCCTGAGGACATGCCCTACCTGCAGCGCACCCTCTCCGTGAGCGAAATGCGCCTAGATCCATCTGCTTCAAATGACAACATCACCGACGGCACTCAATCCATCGTGAATGAGAAACTCTCGGGTCGGCGCAAGTTGTTCAATCGCTCCTCCAACACGAGCTCCTCAAGCGTCATGGACAAATCACACCCTCCACCTTCCAGCAGCGGAAAAGCTCGGCAGATTCTCAGATACCTCGACAGCGCGACAGGAGGATCAGGGCGGAGCGGTGGAAACGGTCTTGGATACGGCGGGACGCAGCGAGACTCGGACCTGAGCAGCATCAGAGGAAGCAATATCTCCTCTGACACACTCGCCAGCACCGCCACCTCTGACCTTCGACGCCGGTCTGGAGACAGTAACTTCGCAAGCTCTGTCGCGGGCTCGATTCCCAACTGGGCAAAGAGGATAGGCAAGTCGAACAAGACGGGAGTCCCGCCGTCCTCGTACACCGGCGGGCTTGCAGGATCTCCTGGCGCGCAACACTATCAACCAGCCACATCGCCCCTGGTGGGACCGGTACGACCCGGAAGAAGCGACCGAGAAGTTTCACCTGCCTTCTCGGATGACAGCAGCGCAGCTGCTCACGATGGTCGCTTCCAACCAGCGCCATCCCATCTGTCCGCCTCCACTCACTCTGGATCGGAAACGCACAGCACCACCGGACGCGGAGATTTTCCTTTGACTCCTCCCGGGCCCCTGCCCCCCACACCTTCGACTTCTTTCCCATCATCAGCAGGCCCTGGCGCGGCCCGCCCAGCTTCTACCAGCGGCCCTGCGCTGAGCTCGTCCACTTCCCGATTCAGCTTGCCCCTGACAGGAGGTGTCGGTTTTGAGCGCGCGCTTCGGTTCTTCATGGACCCTGATGCCAGCTCGAACAGTCTTGGCAAAGGCGGCTCTGCTGCTGAACAGCAGGGCATCTGGTTGCTCGGCGTTTGGCATGGTCCGCCCAGCAATGCCGATGGCCAAGCGCAAGATTCGCAACAACCGTCTTTGACGCCTTCAGAGGAGCCTCCGCAGTCGCGACTCAGCTCTGCATCTCCGATTCCTGTCAGCTCCAAGGCGGAACAGAACACATCCAGTGATGCGCGGCAAAGTCCAGCGGCGTCAATGCAGAGAGGATCGATGTCCTCTCAGTCGCGAGGCGGTTATCCGCGCAACTCGAGTTCGGAAGCTTTGACCAGCCCAGGCACCTCGGCTCCTAGCTCCGTTTCAGCCCAGAGCTCGCCGGAAAAGATACACACCCGCCTGCCGCCTCCGAGCGTCAGTTCCGGATCCATCTCTACGCGTTCGAGTATCGATCATTCCAATGCTCCGTACGGCGCTTACAGTTCCAGGACGACTGGCAAGCGAGGCACTGACGGATCGAGCGTGGAAGGTCGTTCCGGAAGTCGGGCGTACCCGCCGTCAGCGTCTGCCAGACATGCCCGCCCCATGTCGCGCGAAGGCAGCGCGTCTACTGCGAGTGGAACAGAGAGCTTGAATCGGTCGGACAGAGGAGGCTTCGTGCCTGAACGTCAGGACAGCAGGTCGTCTCAGCCACTTCCCAGCCCCTCGCTCAACTCTCAGGCGAGCGGTGCGCGATTCCCGCAACTGGCTGGTGCTGGTGCTCCAGTCGCGGCAGGATCACCACGTCCTGTAAGCGACCTCGCCAGGCTCTCTGCAGCTGAGCAGGCAATGCAGTGGCAGGCCAACTTCCAGGCGGACTTCACATCCCGGATCTGGTGCACGTACCGCAACCATTTTACGCCCATCAGCCGAGATGGGACCATCTCGATGCAAGCGGAAAGTGGGCCCATGGCACTTGGCGGAGGGGATACCCCTGTCCCACCGGCAACACCTGGGTCCGCGGCGGCGAGCAGCGGTGCTGTCAACACCAGTGGGACGGGATCTGGTCCCGGACAGTCGGTCCGACAATGGATCGGGCGACGGTTGGGCGAAGGAGGATCATCACAAGATCTGCTGAGCGTGTCGCCAAGCTATGCCGGCACCACATCTGGCGGCTTCACGTCGGGTAGTCCCAGCCTGAGCTCGATGCAGGCTTCGAGCTCTTCCGCGACCATATCTGCCATCAGCCCAGGAGGTGGAGCCTACGCGGCAGGGCCTGGTGCATCGGCGTATGGGCGCAGTCCTCAAGGCAACAGCGGCGGAATCGGGAACCCATTCAGTGCCAGCATCGGTGCTGGCGCAGGGTTTCTATCTGCTACGTCCAGTGTGGCCGGCGGCTTGGGTGAGAAGATGGGCATCCCAGGCTTGTGGGGACGCGCCACAGCAGCAGCGCAGGCGGTTGGTCTCACAGGCCGAAACGGTCTCACCACTGATGCCGGATGGGGATGCATGCTCAGAACGGGCCAGTCTCTCCTTGCAAACGCGCTGATGGATATCCATTTGGGCAGAGAATGGAGGAGGAAGGAGAGCGCGGTGGCATCTCGTATTGCAGCGCTGCAACAAGCATTCCAACAATCCGGTATGGCAGGTGCTGCGACTGGACCTATTCCACTTCACATCGCACCCGAAGCGACACTGTTGGACCCGAGCGATCCAGAGTACGATGCCAAGCGACAGACCGTTGAGGAACAATGGCGGACAGCGAAAGCGGAGTATGCCAAGTATGTGCGATTGGTCAGCTGGTTCTTGGATGACCCGTGCCTTGCTTGCCCATTCTCGGTGCATCGAATGGCGAGAGAAGGCAAGCGGCTTGGGAAAGAGGTGGGAGAATGGTTCGGCCCCTCAACTGCTGCCGGAGCCATCAAGCAGCTCGTGACGGAATTCCCGGATGCTGGGTTGGGTGTTTGCGTGGCGATGGATCAGGTGGTATACCTCGCTGAAGTCAGGGAGGCCGCCGTAGACTCGAGAAAGGGGCAGTGGGGCCGTGTTGGAGCAAGTGCCACGCGCTGGGACCGACCTGTACTGATCTTGATCAACATCAGACTCGGTATCGACGGTGTGCATCCTCGCTATTATGACTCGGTCAAGGTGAGCAAACATGCCAGGAATCAGGTGACTTTCCCTTCATATTTTGACCCCGCCCTTCACTGCGCAAAACAGAACATCTTCACTTTCCCACAGAGTGTCGGTATCTCTGGTGGGCGCCCCAGCAGCTCTTATTACTTCATGGGATGCCAAGATAATACCCTCTTCTACCTGGACCCTCATCACGTACGACCTGCGGTACCCTATCAACCACCACCTCGTTCTATTCAGAGGCGCGGCTCGTCGCAGAGCCTGGCGGAAGCAGCAGACTCGTCGGTTCTTGACGGCGAGGAGCGGGAAGCATGGCACGCGGACTGGTGGTGCCAAGCCTACTCAGAGGCACAGCTGAACACCTTCCACTGCGACAAGGTGCGCAAGATGCCGATGAAGAGTCTGGACCCAAGCATGCTGTTGGGCTTCTTGGTCAAGACTCCAGAACAACTGGACGACTTCTGCGCTCGGGTCAAGAAGCTACCAGAGCCAATTTTCAGCGTGGCTGATCATGCACCCAAGTGGGACGCGGTGGAGGACGACGACGAACTGGATGCTGCCATGGAAAGCTTCTCTGAATCTTCAGTCGACGTGAATGAGAGGAGGTCGGATGGCAACGACTTGGAGGATCAAGAAGATGAGGACATTGGCTTTGATACTGGAGCCGTCTCCATTCCTGACCCAATCTCTCTCCCTGATCGTCCGTCGGGCGGTCGTAGTGGTCCTGCAAAGCCCAAGCCGCGGACACGAGCGGCTCCCATCTCTACAACCGTGGCGCCGATACAATTTCCGTCCATGAGCAGCGATGATTTCGAGGCCGGAGACGAAGACGCTGTAGATGAATCTACTACAGTGGGTCACGGCGCCCGTGAAGTATCCCGCAGACGCTCGTCGTCAGCTCGCAAATCTCAATCTAGGAGAATCTCGGGATTGGGCCGCCGCCGCGTGCAGCGCCAGTCGGCAGAAGGACATCACCTGACATCAGCTAGCGGGGTCGGACATTCCGCATTTGGACCTCCCGGTCGCTATGGCTCGGGCATCAGCAGTCGACAAACATCCGGCGCATCGACTGCGAGGGAGTTCTCGTTCTCAATGCCGCGCGGAGCCACATCTGCTACTGCCGCTGCTGGCGGAGGCAACAGCACGGACATTTCGCCATCTGCCTCGACAGAGCGCGGTGACCACAGCCTGCGTAGCAAGGTGGGGCCGCATGCATCGGACCGTGCCATGAGCGAGCTCACATCCGAAACGGCCTTGATGACGGTCACTGAGCCCGAATCCTCGGGCGAATCCGGATTTGGTGAGATCAGCCGTATGCGAGGAGTGGATGAGACGAACGACTCTGGATACGTTGTGACCCAGGCGGGATCGATGTCTTCTGATGATGCCGATTCCACCTGGTCAGATCTGAGTGGCGCGCAAGCTCGCGGAGAGCAGCAAGACACGATTGCCGACGCGCGTGTCGTTTCGGAAGACCAGCCTCAACAAGAAGCGGAGGATGTGGACGGGGACGAAGATCAGATTCTAGTCCCGGCGCCATCCTCTTCATCATCCTCTTCATATCCGTCAGCGACGGTGGATGAGGGCTCGATGATCAGCGAACAACGATATGCGATCGTCTCCATCGATTCCGAGGATGAGCCAGAGTTCGATGGAGAAGAGAGCGGTAACATGGACGCAGCTGAAGAGCAACTCGACAATGACCGGATGAGAAATACCATCAAGGGCATCTCACCCTCATCCAGCACTCGCGGCAGCGGATTTCTGAACCAATCGTCTTCGGGCTCGAACAGCCAGCAGCATTCCTTGTACTCGAGCGTTAGTCGCAATCTGCTTCCCACTGCTGGATCGTCCGCGTCCTTGTCGGCTTCCCAACCCAGGCGTCCGCCGGTCACCGACGTGCCTAGCTCTTTCTCAGCTGCATTTGGCATCCCTGCCAGTGGTTCAGGTTCACCATCCAGCCATTCACCAGCGACATTGACGGCCGCAGCTTCTCCCATCGAGCAATCCTCGCCTGTATTGGACGAGAACGCCGACGAATTCCAAGCTCGGTACGAGCCACGCTCGACAGTTGGAAACTCAGGTCGTTTGTCCCACTCTTCCTCCTACGTCAACTGAGCGAGTCCCAAAAAATCACACACACAGATGCTATGCCTCATGCCTCCAAGTGCACGCAAGACTTTTTTTTGGGTCCCAAAGCGCTTCCGTCTCACTTCGCTTCAGCTTTCCAAATGAGACACACACACACTTCTCGATACACTCATGGACCCCCACCATACAAGTCTGATATTCCCCAAGATGTTTTTCTCTTTTTTTTTTTT
>LAXH01000014.1:51982-83900 GCA_001006505.1 Tilletia horrida
CCCGCAATGCCATCCCTCGTCGAGGACTCTTCTTGTATGCCCATTCTTGTGGTAGAAATGACGGCCATTTGCGTGTCCATGATGAAGCTACAACAATGGAGAGGGAATGAGCACTACGACAGGAAATGCAGGGTGTGAGGAAGGTGGAGGCTATCGAGGGAAGCAAGTCGTCATTCAGCTTCCTGACTCAAACTCTGAGGGACGTCTCCTTGACCGCGCAAAGCCGGATCCAGGTGATCATGCGGTAAGGATTCGTGAGTTGCTTCGGAAATGTCGCCGTTTTCGGCCGTCGAGAGTGCCGCAGCCGCAGATTCTGCCGACCGCTGGATCAGGTCCACATCACTCTGGATTTGCTCTGGTCCATGGCCGTGTCCGTGTCCGTCTGCTTCGCTCCCTTCCGCATCACGGTCTTCGCCATCGGTGGCCTGCTCCAAGGCTTCCGTCTCGAGGCGGTGTCCGTGTTCGGCCGCTTCAGCGGCTGCAGCTGCGGCCGCTGCGGCAGCCGCCGCCGCCGCAACGGCAAATGTGGACGCAGCCGAGGAAGGATCGACATGAGAAACCAAGTCTTCGTTTGTGTCAATACCTCTGTCTTCAGCGAGTCTCTTCTTCGACGAGCCCGTCCTAGGCACCGCTTTGGCCGGCTGTTTCCTCGTCTTTGCTGCGGACGTCTTGATCTCTGAAGCCGGCGCCCCTGCCTGCGTCGGGTCCGCCTCGCCGCGATTCGTTGCTTTTGGAGTTTTGCGCGCAGGACGTGGCGGCTCATTTGGATCTCGCTTTCTAGGTGCAAAGACGGACTGGGTCGAAGGAAGATGACTCCGATCTTGTGGGCCAGCTTTGCGGCTGGCTGTGCCACGGATAGCGACTTGACCAGCTGGTTGAAGGCGCTTGGTCGGCGAAGAAGAATTTGCGACGACAGAGGTGGCTACAGAAGGAGTTACAGATGCTGATACTGTTGGTGGTGGCGGAATTCCCTGATTCAGCATAAACAGAGCTGAGGCTGCCAGATCGGAAGGACCTTCTGGAGGGTGAATGCGAGCATTGAACATCTTTTCAGCTCGACATACACTTGCGCGACCCTGAACTACGGCGAGCAAAGACACACCTTCGGCTGAGTTGTCATCAGGCACTGGTGATCCGTTCCGTGTATGCTGATGGCTGCCCCGACGATAGGGAATGTCTTGCTCGATAGAGTCGGGTTCCGCATCTGAAGTAGAGCTTGGCAGAGGTGGAGGAGGCGGAGGTTGGAGCATTGCTTCTTGATCCGTCTCCATGTCTTCAACCTCGTCGTCCTCAATTTGGGTCCTCATGTTCGACGATGCGGCTGAAGCGGTGACGCCGTTCCGTAGGGGCCGCGTTGAGGATGACTTTGTCAGACCGGATCCACCGGCCGAGGTGCCGTAGGCAGGCCGAGAACCAGTTGGACCCGAACGCGTGCTGGAGATGGCATAAGGCAAGATGCTCGACTTTGCGACTATCACCTGAGGAGGCTTCGTTCTGAATGGACAACTCGGTGGTCAGCTGTGAGCATGCATTTTCGCGGAAACGAGCAATAAAACTTACGAGTATGCTGGTGGAGGTGGATGCTCTGACCGGATGGCGTCGGCATGGCGCTGACTTCTATTATTCTCGCCGTCTTTCCTTGTTGCGCCTCTTCTCCGACGGCTTCCAGAAACAGGATCTGTGGAAGAAGTATCGGCTGCGAGTTCCAGCGGTGGCGCATTCTTGGATCTGATGCCAGTGTCTGCACTCGACCGAGGACGTTGATGAGTCTGGGGAGCATGTCTTGCGCATTTCAGCAGGGAACTCACAGTAGTATGCGCTCTCTCCTCTTTTTCCGAGCCGCCGGCTGCCAACCTGAGGGAATTCTGCGCGTACAGCTCGTCCGAGGGCCGAGTCGTTCATGGGAGTGATTCCATGCAGTTCACAGGTTCGCCGATACTCGTCAAAAACATCTTTTCTGCTGACTTCGGCCTCAGGGAAGATGTCGAAGTTTTCTTGCAGGAAAATTCTCGTGAACAGCTCTGAAAGTGGTACCTGAAGAGTGCGGTGTTCAGGTCCGACCTTCAATGTGACGTTCAGAACGAGAGCACTCGGGTGGGACTCACCAGCTTCTTTTTGTCGGTGTTTACAGCCCACATGCGTCCGATGCCCTCGAGAGTTTTGGTGTCGTCTTCAATCTCCGCAGTCACGTTGCCATAGACCAGACGTCTCGGTTTGCGCGGCTTCTTCTCGGCGCGCCGAGACGGCTCCCCCGTAGCTCCATTTTGGCCATCCGCCCGTTTGCTCGTCTTACGTTTCTTTTTCGCTGGCATTGAATGTTCTTCATTTTCCCCGGTTGTGGCCTTGGTCTGAAGGCTGTGGTCTTGTTCCATTGTATGGTCCTCTGGAGGAATTGAGCCAGCCGAGGGTTGGTCCTGAGGATGAGAGGGCGTGACGACGGCGTGGAAATCAGTGTCAGAGGGACTACGTGCAGCAGCGCGAGCGAACTCGATAGAGAAAGCAGCCGAATTCAGGCCGGTTTCGGATGCGAGCTCCGCAGCGTGATGAGCGGGGGGAGGCGAGACGTCGGCAGTTTGCCCATCGGTTGTCGTCGCAGAGACGAGTACAGATGGGACATCAAAGGCCGGAACAGACGAGGCTGGAACTACGGGCGCGGAAGTTGGCAGGGAGGTTGCAGGAGTGCCGACATCTGGCAAGGAGCTGGCAAGAGACGCGGACAGTTGGGCTGCGAATGCTTGGAGCTGTTCCCTTGTCGCGTGGGTCATGTCCAAGTCGCCCAGATGGTCTACAGCGGCTGTGGTGGTGGATGGAAGGAGGTCATTAGGGACGTCAGTTTCCCTTCCTCCTCCTCCTTCTTCCTCTGGCCCATCTTGACGGTGGTTGTCAGCGGGCTGCATGGCCTGCTAGGGTCGTGTCCGAGAATGTGTTGCTCTCTGGCCCTGGGAAGTGTTGTTCTCTCTCCAGCGCGCGTGTGGATGCTGCTTGTCGCCAACCAGACGACCTCCCAACTCTCGGACTGGATGATGGCGACAAAGAAGGGGACTCGAGGATCTGCTCGCGTGCATCAATCACGTGACTTGACACATGATCGTCAAGCGCAGCCTCCAGTCCCGGCGCACGTCCGCTCGTCACAGCATACAACCAGCTTCACTGCATTGATCCCCTCACACATTCACAGAGCGAGCATGTCATACACTGCCACGGGCGATGTCGACGCTGTAGACTCCTTCTCACCCTCTTCAAGAAATGTGGCCTTGGCCGGTCCATCAACAGGCGCAGGCTCCTCCTCATCTGGCAGAGGATCGACGGCGGGAGGAGCAGTCCTCGCTCGGAATGCGGACTCTGAGCCTGTAACGTGGGAAGGGTACCTGCTCGTCCAGGTCGCCGATGCAAAGAGAGAGCTCGAAGGCACAAAGGGGATGTTCATCAGCTATGGAATCAGAGCAGAGGTCAGTCTGTCGCCGGCTCCTCTGGTGTCCTGTGACGCAAGCTCTGACAATCTCTCCATCCCACACAGACCAACCTGGCTCACTTCAACAGAACACGGGTGTCCTCCAGGAGGCGGTTTCAAGACTTTGTCTTCCTCCGCGATAATCTCTGCAAGGATTTCCCAGCCTGTGTGGTAGCCCCTATACCAGACAAGCACCGAATTGGTGAGCAGGGTATGAAGCGAATGCCGTCCGAATTTGTAGCTGATAACACTTTTACCAATCATCCTAGACTACCTGACTGGAGAGCGCTTCAGCAATGAGTTCATCGAAAAGAGGAAAGAAGAGTGCGTGCTCCTGTCTTTTGTCCGGATGGCTGGTGCATACATTGCTCGGGCGACTGACACCTTTCACAACCCTCAGACTGCAAACTTTCCTCGAGCGGATATGTAGGCACCCTACACTCCAAAGAAGTCAATTACTGCGCGCCTTCTTGGAGTCTGAGGAATGGGTGAGTGTATCCAGGCGGAACCGTGCTGGTATCGATACTCAAGTCGCCTCTCTCCTGCCGGTAGCACGTGGATATGCACGTCCACGCCTCCAAGATCGCGGCGGAAGTCGGTCCTAGCGGCGGTATTCTGGACTCCATCTCGGATACCCTGCTCAATAGCTTCGCCAAGGTTCGGAAACCGGATGAGCGCTTCCTCGAAATGCGCGAAGGTCTCGACCGTTTCGAGGAAGCCTTGACCAACACCGAGAGAGTTATGGTTCGTCAGCGCACAAGAGTGTCAGGTGAGTCCGCTCAGCCTCGCATTCGCGGGCCTCTCTATCCCTCCTTTCGTTTCTTTTGTGTTCCTGTCTGTGCCCAGGCTCTTTTCCATTCTCATCATTCCCCTTTCGAATCATTTGTCTTACCGCGCTATTGACACTTGGGCTGACCGTGCGTCCAGCCCTGATTCTGAACGATATGTATGCACCCGCTCTCGGCACCACTCACGAAGACCTCGCTACGGACTATGAGGAACTGGCCACTGCCATCGAAGGCCTTGCTCTGTTGGAGAGCGGCATCACCGATCCGCTCAACCGCTTCGCCAGCACACTCGTGGACTACTCCAAGCTTCAGCGTAATGCGGTAAGTTGTCTCACTCGCCGCTTTTTGTGAGATTTAGCTGTAGGCGTCATGAAACTCAGCATCTTACACGTCTTGCAGACGGAACGATCAGTCGACACCATGCTTGCGCAAATGCACTCCATGCTCGGCTACACCGCAGCGCATAAATCTGTTCTCAAGCTAAGAGACCAAAAACAGATCGACTTCGAAGAGCTCGTCGACTATCTGTCGAGGGTCGTTGCCGAACGCGACCGGTTAGCCTCCCTAGCGAGTCCATACGGCGCAGGGCATGGCCAGGGCGGCGTAAGAAGCGGCATTACAGGGTTCTTAAGAGATAGGGTCGACAGTTTGAGAGGTGTGGATGAAGAGCGGACCCGGGTTGAGCGCATGCAGAGACTGGATGGGCGGATTCAGGCCGTGAGTATGGCGCTTAGCTTACCCGCACTCTACGGTACGAGTCTCACAATCTTATTGCTTTCCCCTGTTTCAGCTACAAGATGCGGTCACAACAGCGCACGACACTTCGATGGCCTTCAACGCCGAGATGCAAAGGGAAGCGAAGATCTTCAACATGGCGAAGGCGCCAGAGATGAAGGACTTGTTGGGGACCTATGCGGACGGCCAGATCGACCTCTACCGTAACGCGCTGGACATATTCGATTCCCTGATCCCATCGCTCGAGCGCATTCGCGTGGATTGAGTCTCTGCTAATGAACAATGCATTCATATGTACTCGTGCCATCCAAGTCCTTCACCCTTCGTGTCTGTTCTTTGTTTGTTTGTGTTCCCTGCTCGGAAGGTTTTGGCCTCACTTGGAAATTTTGGTCAGCCTTGTCGTCTGCTACGTTCTGCTTGGACAGAAAGGATGCCATCGTGAGTAATAAGAAGGAACGGGAGTCAGCAACAATGTGGCCATTTGCAAGTTCAAGCAAGGCTCGCGATGCGCTTCCCCCCGCGCCCCACCCACTGCCCGAGGGAGTGACCTCCGCCGACCAGTGTCCCGTCGACGAAAGCACTCGCAAAGCATGGCTCGATTCTCAAAGGAAGAATGACAACGAGCGGGGGCGAGCTGAACAGAGCCCGCCCTTGGTGGCCGCAGCCATGCAGGCAACCAATGCGGACACGGTACGACCGATGGGTGCTGGTGCTGCAGCAACAGCGGCAATGGCGACAGCGGTAGAGGCGAGACGGGTCGCTGCTCTGTCCAAGGAGCGCGAGGTTTCGTCCATCCCTCGAGGTTCAAGGTCGGGGTACAACGGCGGCGAAGGAGATGGAGGCGAGCAGCTCGAAAATAGCCCATCTCAGGCGATCTCAGCACATCCCTCCAGCTCGGAATCTGCTCCCTCGGGCAACTGGGTCTACCCTTCTCCAGCTCAGTTCTACTCGGCGATGGCGCGCAAGAATCACAACCCAACTGCAGACGATATGCCGATTGTAGTCTCGATTCACAATGCGGTCAACGAACGGGCGTGGCAAGAGATAATTGCATGGGAGCGAGGATGGGCTTTTGGAAGTAGCGGCGGCAGGACAGAGGCATCCTCATTAGCCAACGATGAGAGAATACGAAGCAGAGAGCCAGCAGAGGAATGCGGCGGCTTGAAGCTGGTCAGCTTCACTGGCAAGCCCAAACAGCTCACATGGCGAGCTTGGGGTCGGACATTATTAGGGTGAGTCTGGTCGCTTCCTTGCGAAATGCTTGAAGCATGACTGAGCTTGACATGTTCTCCTGCTTCTTGATGCTGCTGGATCCGTGTCTGTAGTTACTCTCCGCCCTTTGACCGGCATGACTGGGTCATTGACCGATGCGGCAACCAAGTCCGATACATCATCGACTTCTACACTGGCCGTCCGACGGTAGCAGCGCGGCCCTCGCCCAATGGAGAGCCGGTCCAGAATCTGGCATTCTATCTCGACGTCAGACCAGCTCCCGACTCCGTGCAGGGCTGGGCGATGCGCGTCCATCGGTCTTGGCTGCGACTGTTAGGCCACGCTCCATTACCCGGGGCATCGTGAAGCGTCCCTCTCATGTTCGCTGAAGGTCCTTGCCTTTGTGCAGAGTATCAACAACCCAGACGCTCATAAATGCTCCAGATGGAGATGGACCTACTTCTTTGTCGCCTAGACGTTTCCCCACGCGTAGCCCCAGAGCGTATCACGCAACCAATGCAGCATTCACCCCTCCCACACCTTTTGTTCCATGCCCAGAAAGGCCCAAGAAGCCTCCTTGGACAGTTTCATTCGCCCGAAGACCCTGCAAAGATTTCTGGGTACTTGTGTGTGACTTGGACTGCTTGCTCGACTAGGGTCAGATCGAGCTGCTCGCCAAAGTGGACCGTGGTAAACTCGCGCAATTGGTCGCCCGAGTCGCTGACTTTGCCCACGATTTCGACGTATCCGCTGGTGGGAGCTTCAGTGTCCTGCAATCACCAGAAGAGGCACATGTATGGTGTCAGCTGCTGAAGCGTGAAGGAATTCAGCGCACAAGACACTCACTCTACTTCTGAGCTCCACACAGTCGCGTCGCGTCGAGTCCAAGGAGGAAGAACAGAACTGAAAGTCAGCCCTTGAACGCTCGCCTTGGGCAGCTGCGCTAGCTCAACCACCGCAAATGAAGGAAATGAATGACGAGACCCACAAGTGTACTTCGATGTTGCCCTGGTCAGATGTCTGCAGTAGCAGCAGTGTATCCACGATCTAGAAGCGCAGAGAGAGAGGGCAAGAGCGCAGTCCGCAGCGGCTTGGAGTCAGCGATGTGCTGGCGGCCAGCAACAGTGGTATTTATGCCACTGCTTTTGCTCACCTTTTGCACCTTTCCTACCACTCTCACGGTCTTGCCGCGGTAGTTGGGGAGCATGCTCGAGTTGATCAGTGGTGTCGCCTCCATTGTACGTGTTGAATGAGCGCTGAACGAGTTGCCTGCGGTTGGTGGTTTGAGGCAGTCGACGCGAATTTGGTCTTGGTGTTGGACTTTCTGGGACGCGTCACGACGCGTCGCGACGCGCCTCATTACCTTGCAACCCTTAAGATTTCTCTCGCAAGACGGTTGCATTCTGATTGTTGTCTACATATACAAGATGCTAAAGATGATGACACTGGAGACCGCGCGAATACCATGACATAGGTGACAAACTCGTGTCGCTCAGGTGAGGAGGATGGATTGAAACCGTTGACCTGTCAAAGCGTGCCTTGCTTCTGCGGAGGTCGCGGCGGCGGAGGTCGCAAGACGGTCGGGTTCAGGTGTTCAAACACGCTGTTCTCTCCGTCCGTCGTGGCGTCAGCATCTGCAAGACGCGTTCCAAGTGAGCACACATCGCTCTGTTCACCTGCATGGGTTGGCCAAGGTTTCGTCAGATGCCCACCTGTAGTCTCCCCCGTGAAGTCCGATGACTCTGCGTTCGAAATTTCGCTCCCTCTCCTGCCATGCTTGGGCAGCAGGGATTCTGAATGATATCTTGCAGATAGATGAGGCTGGCTCCACTCGAGCGACGAGCGTTTGTCGCCTCCAGTTTGATGGGACGATGGTCGCTCTGTCCGGAGCGAACTTTGCCTCTTGCTTGTGGGCGGTATCGATTCGTCAGGTGGCCTCGAAAACAGCAGCGGTGGCTTTGTTTCCGCAGGTGCTGATGCGACACGTCTCCGCCGACTCGAACTTGAGGCGCGCCGTTTGTGCCTTGAAGAAGACAGGCGATGCTTTTGGTAATGCTTCTCTGGAAGCCGAAGATTTGGCAGTGCAATGGCGAAGAACAAGGCTGGCAGCAAGAAGATGGTGGCGGTGATACACAGCAGTCGCATAGTGTTGACCCATGCTTGGATGATGCCATCGCGGATTGGTGAACCCATTGGGTAGGACAGCGCCACTTGTAGACTGCTGTAGATGGCATCGCGCTCTTTCAAAGACAGTGACGGCTATTGAGAGATGAGGCTTCAGCAGTATGAACCAGGACGATTCAGGTAGGCGAAAACTCACGAGTGAAGCTGCAAGCTGCTTCGGCAGATCCATGGCAAAGAGCACACCTGCCAACGCTGACCCGATTGCCGCTCCTATCTCAGCAGTGAGCAGCTCCAGCGCCGTGACAGCGGCAACGTCCTTGCGCTGTACTGTTATCTGAACCGCCACTTGCATGACGATAGCAATTGACCCGCCTCCGATGCCTTGCAGAAGCTGACACAGGACCAGAACTGCCGCATGATCGTTCGCATTGCGGAATTTGATCACTAAGATCAGAAATGGCAGGGGGCCGTGCAGATGATCAGCTTGAGGCGTTGCAATAGACAGCGAAGCTGTACATACTCAAGGAGACTCCAATCAATCTGATGATCACACCGCATACAATGATGTTTTTGAAGCGTCGATGCCGTGCCATTAGCAGGCCGACAACAATCCCTTGGGCTGTGCTGGTGACATTTTGAGTGGACGCGAACCAGCCCGTCTGCAAAGAGGCAATCAAGCACAGATCAGCCGAGCTCATATTGTATGCTGCGACCGTAGCCCGCTGTCTGCGCTCACTCACCTTTGTTGAGTCCCACCCTTTCACAACTTGCACAAAGCTGCTCAAGAAGGACCAGCTAAGGAAAAAGGAGCCAAAGTCTGACAGCCCAATGAGGCAGACCAGAACCACGGTCCTGTTGGAGAAAAAGCGAAGAGGAAGGAGGGGCTCGCCCGCGTACCCCTCCCATCGCACGAAGACGACGACAAATATGAGACCGAGGATAAACAGGATCTTCGTCAATCCTGGTTGGGTCCAAGGGAGAGAGCACAGCGTCAGCACGGACACTGGTGCTCAATGTGCGCTGAATGTACGGTTGACTCACCAGCATCGAAGGAGCTCCCGTGTCCGACCAACGTGACTGGAAGCAGCATCAAAGCAAAGGATAAGCTGAACAGGATGATGCCGAGCACGTCCAGTTCCTTCGCCAATATATGCAGAGTCTGGGACACATTCTGACTCCCGTCGAGTATGCGATGGCGCAAACCTGCTCGCCGCGCATGCCGTTGACCAATTGTCAATGTGATGAGCAGAGGCGCAGCTGCAATGGGCATGGCGACAACCCAGATCCCGTACCCCAGCCGCCAGGTCCCGTGTCGCAGGACAAGATCGACGAGGGGTCCAGCAGTGAGGAAGTTGATCAGGTATGGCAGATTGCAGAGTCCAATCACGAGGCCACGATATCGTGGTGCGGTGGTGTCCGCGACGATGATGCTCTGGAGCGTCTGAAGTCCCGTCGTTCCGGCAGACACGAGGAGCAGGCCGCACAAGAGCGAGCGCAAGGACGCGGAGGAGGTGACGATGATATAGCCGCCAATGTACAGGAGCAAACTGAAGGAGTATGCCTGCGCACGACCAAAGACATCGCTGATTTTAGCCAGCGGACTGCGAGAAGAGGACAAAAGTGTGAGATTGAGCTTGAGTTTCACAGCATACAGCGAGCAAGGCTGCAAAGTCTACGCACGGTTTTGCTATTGCGAGGGTGAGCTGCTGCACGATTGAAACGGTGCTGAATGCAGACAGAGCACCATACTCGGAGCACGCCCAGTTCAGATAGAGGTATCCTGTATTGGAGTCGAGCGAGATGGCGAATGCGATGCAGAAGATCTGTCGGAAAAGTATTGTTTTTCGAGACGAAGGGAGGGATTGAGTATCTGGGGATGGTCGAGCAGAGAGCGTAGCCCTTCTATGCGACTCACTGCAACGTAAAGGATCGCATAGCGATGCCGATTGCGTCTCCTTTGCCTTACTACACTGTACGACGCTGCATGGCCATCGGCACTCTCTGCGCCATCAAAGTCGATGCTGCTCCTCGTGCTCTCTGGACCGTCTCTGGTCGATGAGATGGAGTTGCGATGTTGGTGGGATACCGATATGGAGGGATCCCGCACGGCAGTAGTTGGAACTCTGAGTGACTGCCCATGCCCATGCCTATGCTTGTTCGGTCCCGTTGCCATCTGGCCACCCTCGCGTCCGAGACCGCTGCCTCGGGCGACGCGAGTGAGAGGTGTGGTACTATTGGTGATGCTGCGTCGAGGCGACAGGAGAAGGACTCAGCTCGTGAGGAAGGTGCGCCAGCGCTGAAGTGACGTGGTCTGCAGTTTCCTCCAGGTGTGGGTCCTTTGCGAGAGAGCGACCGCGCGTGGTGGACATGCAGTATTCAGGGTTTCTGATGGCTTGAGCAGGAGCGGCGTAGCTATCCGGCGACCAAATCAGGCCCCCTTCAGTCCTGTTTTCCCTCTGTGGACCCGCGCGGATCCCGATCTCCCCTCAAAAAGTATGTCGCGTTGATGCTGTTGCAGCAGCTCGCGCATTCACCGTTTGAGATGGAAGTGTTGTGTACTCGTAGACCAGCGGCTTCCTCAAATTGAAAAAGGCTCCGAGCAAGGAGCTGATGGAAGATGGGAGATGGGCGACTGATAAGTTAACCACGTGGCAAAAAGGATTTATGCAAACCAAAACAAAGAAAGGACGCCGGGTTGGTTCGATCACAATTTTCTGGTCCGTCCGCCTCACAAAGGCAAAAGTTCTCTGGATGGCGCTTGGACCCAAGTGGCACTTCGGCGGATCTGCCGTGGACGGCATCTGGTACTGGCGCGACGTCATGGCAAACGAGTGAGAAGCGTCCTTGGCTTCCGTGGGCCATTCTCTTCGGCGCGGGAAGTCTTCTCACTTTCCCAAGAAGAACTCCGGGCTCTGCTCGACTAGGAAGCGTGCTCAGGGGGTGGAGAAATCTAGTTTCACACTCACAAATCTGCTCGCATGCGGTGCCGAGCTCGCTCGCCGTTCTCGCATTCTTTGAAGACTCTCCCATCACACAACTCCAAGAAGTCAAAAGGTTGGACGAAAGCGAAGAGAAAGGAGTGCATGTTATTAAAAGGGGGGGGGTTGGGGGAGAGTTGGTTTGTCTACAGGCACGGCGAGGCAAGAATAAGGGCGTAAGAAACCGGAGGTGCTAAAGGGTAGAAGAGGAAGTTTGAGAACGAGGACAGGACAGGAAGACCAGGAGGAAAGCGGAATAAAGGGCACAAGAAGTTGAAAGACTTGATGCTGGCACTTGCTATCCTCGTGTGCGTGCGTGTGTGTGTGCGTGTGTGTGTTTGTGGTGTGCGTGCGTATCTTGTGCTGGGAAAAATGTGTATGTAAATAGCTTTCCTGGAGCGGCGCGACCGAGTCTATGGGGACGCATCTGCCAAGCTTGTCAGAAAAGGGAGCATAAGTTTGCAAGGCGATGATGGCCGCGTTGGGCAAAGGTTTTATCGTTTTTTTTTGTCGATGGTGAAGTGGGGGTTCGGGCAGAGGGAGCGAGAATGTTCTGGATGTGTCGGCAACGCAGCGGTTCAAGGCGAGAATTCGAAACTGAAGGGGGGGAACGGGGTCGACTCTCCCTGTTTGGAAGAGAGAGAGAGAGAGAGGGCGGGAGAATTCAACGAACGTTGCCGGCTGCAGCCGAACCCCTGCAGCTGCCTCGGAGAGCATTCAATGGCGAGAAGGTGGGCAGCTGAGCCGCTTAGCCGCGAGAGGTAGTGTTGTGACCCTGATGCCAGTTGCCGGGACCACCCATGCTGTGGTGAGGAGGCATGGCATGATGCGAGTGCAGCTGCGCAGCCTGTCCGTATGCACCACCTTGTTGCGGCAGCTGCTGTGGATGCCGGTAATCGCCCTGCTGCTTCTGATACGAGTCCGCTGCGGCTCCCGGCGCACCGCTGCTTCCACCAGCACCGCCGTTGGCAGCGTTGGTCTGCGGCTGCGGAGCCGTCACTGAGCGAGCATGTGCTTGGCCGGCACCGGCTTGTTGTGATGTCTTGCTCGACCCGGTGGAGCCCTCCGCTGTAGCTGCTCGCTCTCGGCTCGCTTGCTCTTCCTTCTTCGCCTGAGCCTTTGCTTTCGCACGTCGGTTCTGGAACCAAATCTGTAACGATGAAGGAAGCGGATGTTGTTAGCTCAAAGTGTCCTCGGGGGGGTCGACTGAGCACCCAAGACTTACTTGGACGGCACGGCCAGGCATGTCAAGCTGTGCAGCAAGGGCTTTCCGAACATTAGCATTTGGTTTTGGGTTTTCTGCAGGTCATCAAAGAGACGTCAGCTTCAATCCGTTAGAAAATGCGGTCTCCATGCTCTGTGATCACTCACCTTTGAAAGTGCCCTCCAAGACACGGAATTGGCCCTTGGTAGTGCGGCGACGATGCTTGACTTCGAAGGGGTTCAAGTAATGCACCGGTTGGTTGGGAGGATGGTTGAAACCATATGTGCCTGGGGCAGCAGCGGCAGCTCCGCCGGCAGGATTTGCGCTGTCACGATTAGATATAAGTCAGATACTTCTGGCATGTAGTGGAACAAACACAATCCCAAAAGCATGTGTTGCATGCGTTTGACTCACCCTAAATGCGCTCCAGGATAAACACCAGGTTGGGCACCTCCGTAGCTGTACTGACCTGCAGCGTTGGCGTATCCAGGCACGCCGGAGGCATACGAGCCCATGGCCGGATCTGAGCCCGAACCCGCCGCTTGCGGAGGGTAGGCAGAGTATTCGGTTTGCATTCCGGATGCACCTCCTGGGGCGGATGACCCTGGGCCGTAGCCAGGGTGAGCGTAGCCGCCGTGGTGGTAGGGTGTGGCGGTGGACGAGGAGGAGGCGACGGCGGGTGAGCCATATCCGCCAGACGCCCCTGTCGAGTTGTAGGCCGAGAAGGAGGATCGAGAGGAAGGGTGATTATAGGCGGCATTACTGAAATTATCGTGGCTAGATGCAGGACGGTAGCCTGTGAGCACAGCGGCGCCAGAGCCATTGTTAGCAGAAGCGCCAGCGGGATTTTGGTATGAAGGACCTCCCGGCGCCATACCTCCGGGCTGCTGGCCATGTTCGGCGCCAGTGTAGTAAGGGGCCGAGGTGCCAGATGCGCCGTTGGGTCCAGTCCCACCGAGGTAGCCTGCCATGGTGTAAGGGCGAGAGCCATCGACTCCAGCTCGGGCTGGGCCGGGGTGGTTACTGCTTGCGGATCCGCTGGCACTGCCTGGTGCGGAATGAGAAAAGTCTGCGGGATAGAACGAAGACATTGTCGAGTTCACTTGCGAAAGCCCAGGAGCGGAGAGGAGAGACGGGAACAAGCGGTTGGAAGAAGAGGCGGTCGAGGGAGGAGTCGAGAGGGAGTCGAGACCAGAGGTAAAAGTGGAGACGGTGCGCGGGACGGGAGTCGAACTGCTTGCGGAATTAGGAGGACTGTTGCGGACCGAGGCGGCGGCGCGGTTCTTTTGGTCGTAGGAGGCGGACTGAAGCCAGGTGGCAGGCTCCGAGAGATGTAAAGAGGTGGTGTAAGAAGAATTGGCACCGGATGCAGTGCCTGAGCCCGAGGGTGCGGTGAAAGAGAAAAGATCTGATTTTGGGGCTCGGTTGGGGGTGGCAAACATGTTCTAGAGTGAAGATGCGACCAGAATCAGGTTGAATGTCGCGCTTGCTCAAGCCGCGCAACACGCGTGTGCTCGACAAGAACAGGAGGTGGGAGTCAGGGCCGTGTGAGCTAGAGTTGGAAGATCCGAGGTAATTCTTGTGACTGGATTCAACGTGTCCCGAGCGTGCTTGTAACAGGGATTGGGCGGGCGCGGAAACGTCGACTCGAGTCTTGTAGGACGCGAGATGGTGGTAGAGAGGAGGGAGACGGATGGTTGGAGGAGAAGGGTGGGTGAAAATGACGCGCGTCAAGAGGCGCACCGACGAAAGAGGAGAGCGAGAGGGAGAGATGATTAAAGCGAAGGCCAGAAGGGGGGGACCAGGATGGAGAAGAGAACTCGCGCTTCCCAATGTTCGGGAAGCTCCGCGGAAGGGCAATTAAAGAGATGAATCACACTTTAGTTAATGGGTTGTTATGTATGGATGGAGGGCAGAAGGGGAGGGGGATGACCTTCATTTTTCTTCTGCTCCTTCTTGAAGCGATCAGCGTTTAGTACGGTCGGAGAATCGTCGATTTAATCACTTGCTGCAGCTTGCAGGAGCACGCAGGCCATCGCAAACAAGGGCTTTGGTCCAGCAACGCTACTGCTCACGCCACTAATGTCTTGCACTACAGCTCGAATCTGTGTCTGTGTCTGTGTGCTGCAGCCAAAGGGATGGAAGCCGTCTTGAACCCACTTCTGACTTTATTTCGACTTTTTGATTTTTTTTTGTCGCGCAAAAGGGGATCGGCGGCGATCGCTTCTCCTGGTGCGATTGTGACCCTTGGCTCTTGCTGCTCCACCCACGCACACCTCGCCCACACCACACCACACCACACCTCCTGCTGGTTGCCCGCCAGGATCTTGGGCTCTCAGCTGTCTGAGATGGCTGACACTCGGTCTGTGGCTGGACAATCTGGGTGATCCAGTGGACTGAGGGCCCTGCAGCCATGTTTGAGATTCGCCAGACATCTGACACACCGACATGCAGCAGCCGTGTTCGCAGCTGGACGTCTTGGGGCGGCAAGCCCCCAGCGCGTGTCTTGGACGGTGCTCGGCAGACGACATCCTGTTCAAAGCAGTGTATGAGTGTACATACATGCATCCATGATTTGTAGTTGTTGTGTGGCATATGTACATTGTATCAGATCTACCCCAGTTCTACCCCCTCCCTTCCATGTGCGACCCTTCACAGTTCACGGTGTCTATCGAGGGATGGATGCTTACCCGTGTCCAGGCTGCAACTGGGTGGTGTCAGTTCGAGGCTTCGAGGTTCGGCAGCTGGCTGCTCCAAGGCCCCAAGGTCCTTGGCTGCGTCGCCAGGCCCGAACTGCAACCTACCAACCAGTCACACAGCTTCAACCCTTCCCGCCCAACACACTACTGGCATCAAGGGGATCCATCATCCATCACACCTTCGTCTCGACGACAGAGACATCGCACAGAGTTTCAGGCTGGCGGGTGTTGTGTTTTGAGCCTGAAAGAGGTTGGGTTGTTTCTAAACAAGTGATAATAAAGTCACAATTGCAATTTGCCCTCTTTTTCCTCGGCCAATCGTGCGTCATTGGCCAACCAATCAGCTCCTTCCAAATGCCTTCGATGATTGAACTCCCCCATCTCAAGACAAGCAGAGATGTCAGTGCATCATGTATCGGCAAGATGCGCTGCCTCGTCATGTTCGGCCTGCACGTGGATGACCCACTGTCCAAGCTGACACTTGCTCACTCGGAGCGTTCTCTTTCGACGACGCTGGGGCAGCTGCACACAGTCATGCTGAAATCTGAGACCCAAGTGGAGTTAATTTTACAATGGAAAAGATGGAGCGCTGCTTGGTTTGCCGCGCTGTGAGACCTTGTGTTCAGAAGAGGATGGAGCCGTGCTAGGCGAAGAAAATGGAAGAAGCCGAAACCATTCGTTTCGAGTGCGTTTGCCTTTGGCTTGAGCCAACGAAGTGTCAGGGATCACAAGCATCAAATTAAGCTAAACTACAATTTGAGAGTCAAAGTCAAGTGCTCAGAGGGACCTTGCCGCCGCAAACAACAATCATTTCGGTGTTCATTTGCGTGCACTTCATACTTTCAGAGTCAGACTGGCCACCATTACTCTCGCTGAGGGAAGCTTCTTTCGAACAACAGAAGATATTTTTACATAGCCAGGCATCAGGACGAAGGATGCTGCTCCATCGTCCTTCAAAAGTAGACATCTGTTCGTGAGGTGACAGATGCAAGGAGACACTGGGCTCAAAGTGATCCATCCTGTTGGAGCGCGAACCCATAGGTGTTTTTTAAAGTAGTGTGGCACAGGAATCAATAGTACAGAGCTTTGACCTTCGGCAACCGTATCTCACCGAACTCTCCCCTTGTCGACTTCCTCGCCTGTCCTTCTCGGCTGCCTCTGCTTTCTGCATGGACATGCGTGCTAGCTGGGTGGCATTCAAAGGGAACAGGTAGATCTGGATTTGGTCTCTGGAATGATCCCATGTTGAGACGTGGGCAGGTGGTGTTATGTGCTCAGCAAGAGTATCAATCGCCGACCTTCGCCGAGAGGAGCGGGGTGGAGGTCGAAGACTAGCCGTGTTTTCCAAACGAAAAGAAGAGGGGGGAAATAGCATAAAAAATGACAACTCCGAACAGCCGACAGACTTTCGCTCCAGAAGATCCAAAACTCGGCATGGCGCGATCCAACCATAGCACAGCCCGTCTCCCCCTTCACTTCAAGCGAAGTTGGGCAAAGGTCTCAGTACGGGGATGCCAAGGGCAGGCATGGCGGGGGCATCGCAGCATGGCAAGCAGTAGTTGTGCAAGCTATGTACTTCCTCCGTCTTAGCATGCACTTGATAGAGAATCTCGCTCGGTTACCACGGAGGATGCATTCCTGCCGAGAAGCTTTTGCCGCAGGACAAAATCACAGATGACGGCAATGAAGAACAGGATGGACATCGTGGACTGTGAGGTCTCTTCCGTGAGGAGGATGTATGTACAAGTACATAGCAAGATGAGCAAGATCGTTTCGTCGCTGGCAGTTTGCTCTGCTGCGTGATCTCAGATCTGAGCCATCTAGGTATGACCGGCTTCATATTCGAAGGCGAGGGCACGAAATCGTGCACAGGCATCGTAATAAAGGCCGTAGATGGAGAAGGACCATGCTGTCAAATGGATCCCATCTATCAAGCAAGCCGAAGTCACATGGGAGGGTAAGCTGGCCCACCCAGCATCTGGTGTCCTTGCATGTCGCGCAACTGGGCCAATGCCTCGACTTGCAAAATTGTGGAGACAAGGCCAGCTCCTAGCGATCAACCTCAGCTCCGAGTAGAAGTGCGCAGGCATAGAGGAAAGCGAATCCTGAGGGGCCTCCTTGCCGTGCAAACAAAGGGACAAAAGCAACACGTCTTGCACCCTCACTTATCCCTTACATGAACAATTTTGGATGGCTCAATCAGATGTGTTCACATGTTGCTCTCCACCATCTCAGATCGCTCATTGAGTATCGAATCCCTGAATGAATGAATCTCAGACTGGAAGCGTTGCGCTGAGACACAGTTGATTGCTCACAACTGCTACGGCGAAGAAGACGTTTGGCTCACTGAGCAGAAACGAGGTGCTCTTCTACTCGAGCGCTCCTAGATTGCTGCTAACGAAGAGTACTTTGCTGCTAACGAACGAGAGCGGCCTTAGATCCATCGCAATCGTGCTTATTGTAGATGCAGAATTGTATGCGACTTTCCATTGATGTTGGAACTCTGGCACAACCCAACAACAGGCGAGCTGCAACCTGCATGTGCTTTGAATCGGTAACCAGTGCTCGCGCTGGAATCACAAGCCCTCGGCGATCTCGTTGCGCATGCAATCTGGCGCACGAGGTTGAGCGCTGAATCGCAGAGAGAGCCAACCACTGAACGTTTCCTTTGCCTCTGGGTTCCCATCTTAAGCGGTCGAAAGGAAGTTGTTAAGACTTAAGAGACGTATTCATACACGATTTGTTAATTCTTAGATAATTTCATCTTGAATTCTCGATTAAGCAACCAATGATCGACACGACCCAGTTGGTCTCAATTTATGTACCAGTAGTTCGTACGATCCCCGCCACATTGAGACTTGGGAGCTTCAGACACGACAGTGTTATGAGCTCGTATTGACGGATTTCGCTGCAATAATGTTCAAACTGTGCTGACTTTATCGCATCCATACTTGAGCAACACTGTACCTCAAAAAGTAGTCGTCGCACTGCATCTTTGCGACGGTCGAAAGTCATTGCGCTGCGGCTACAAACTTCTCCCTGCATGGTAGCAAAACCCTGCAGCACTGGTGAAACACATGCGCAGGACGTGAAATGGGCCCCTCCCTGCACTTGATGATACACTCGTCTGGAAGCGTACTGATTACTGAAGCCCGAATGGACAAGAGACCAAGCAACCCTGGCAGATTTAGCACGATTCTTTCTCCCTCACTACTGTACTGCATGTACTGTACAGTACATACCCAAGCCGTCTGCCATTTGCGAGATATTATCTGGCAAAACCTCCACTCTGAATGGAAGCTATCCATGAAGTCGAGCATCCCATGTGGTCTCAGTTCCGAGGCCAGCTGCGCGGGGAGTCGTGTGCGCGTGTGACCAGGAGAGCACGATTGTTCCACCCACACGCGTCCGAGATCTTGAGCCGACACAGTCCGCTTCAAGGCGTCCACTGCATGGGTCAGGTGGGCACGCACGCGGACAACGAGCGAGCCAGTCGATTGCAGCAGTCTTTGTTGTTGGTAAGTGCGAGATTGGGCGAAGCTCAGCAGAGCAATTTGTCCAAGTCGCCCTCAACGTGCTCGTCCTGTTATAACGTACATACGATGCTGCCATCTTCGACCCCTAGATATAAAGCCTGGCAAAACAGCAGTCATGCAAGGACCTAGAAAGACCCCGAGATGTTGATTCTGAAGCTGGAACGGACGTCAGGGAATCTCTTTCCCCTTCAGGGTATGCATGCATGCTGCGTCAGATGAGAAGAGATGGAGAAAGACCGATTAAAGAGCGGCCTTGCATGATTCATTGGATCGCTCGGCGCCGAGCATGTCTTTTACCGTGCATGACAACTGACAACCACCCTCCACCACCTTTTCCTTTTTCTTCCCCACTGGGCATTGGTCCCAGGTTGTACCTTATGTATTTCGGTGCGCGCGCCTTTTCTTGATTGAGCATGCAGCGTACATACGATCTGTGTGGATGAGCAAAACATCCAGGAACAGATGTGATGATGCCTGGAAAGAAAAAGAGAAGGGGGGGGGGGGAAGTTTTTCGAGAGTGGAACGTTTGGTGAGCTTCCATTGCAGAAATCTTGCATCATGTGGCTGCCACCTGCATATCCTTTTGTTTGCAGCGGTGGGGGGCCTTGAGCAAACAATGAGCTGCCCCTGTAACGTTTCGTCAGAGGAAGGCAAGGGGCAGGGAGAACAGAAGTCGGTGACCGGGGAGGGTAAGCCCCCAATGCCAGTGAGCAGTTCACATCTTGGGTTGCACAGGAAGGCACAGGGCCCAGAGTTGCCCGAGCCCGCCCGGAAAGACATTGGACTGCCAGCCAAGTCCTTCGGTGAACACTTCTAGCAATTGCGCACTCCAGGGCTTGGGACCACAGATGGGTAACAGACAACAGACGTTGACCAACGTTGGCGCCTTCACAGTTCCTCAATTCATCAAGCCAGCATGGCTGGGCTTCCTGTGCCTTAATATTCAGAAGCATGACTTGGCAATTTTAAAATCGCATCAGGCAAAGAAAATGATTCATACTCAAATGAAGCATGATTCAAGCCCAGCGCTTATGATGAGGGAGTCATACAAGGACCACCATTCATACTTAATAATGGATGGTGCTCAGCCTCTGTAGCGTGGAACGTTTTCACATCAGGCACGATGTGGGAATCCATGAAGCCGATGATCGACCCCGGTGTGAGCTGTAGATCTCGTTTTATTATTTTGCTGCCTCCCATTTTGCTGCGAAGCTCAAAGGACAGGTCATGACGAAATGACCTCGTGATCTTGCCGCGCACAGATCGAGCCGCATTCAGTCCGACGCCCTACTCGGACCAGTCATCATCCGATCGGATGGCAGCTTGAGCCTCTTCCGGCTGCTGCTCATTTGCGTATATCTCCGACAGCTTGAGTTGCTCTCCCACGCGCCCATTGTTGAAGTAGAAGGCGACGAGGTAGTGCAGTCGAATATGAATGCGCTGAATCGAGTCTTTCGCCCTGGACCGCTCCAAACTCGATCCTCGGAAATCGACAATCTTGTTGAACACGCCTCGCAGGCCCTTGGAGATCGTGTTGAGCATTCGGATACGCTCGGCATCAGGTTCAGGTACGACTGAGCTGGTCACCACCTGCTGCTCCGGCTGCGAGTCGCCTGCTCGAAGATTTGACTCCTGGATAGCAGCGGTGAAGGGCCGAGTCGCAAGCAGAAGGGATGCTTTGGCGGGGCGTGGCTGCCGCCGGTTCAACGTCGGCGTCAGATCCGAGGGCCCTGAGGCCGTCTGCTGTCCGTCTGTCTGTTTCTTGAAGGATGTAGCTTGCACAGCAATGTCACTCAGCGCCACGCTCACAATCTCTGCCCAGGCCGTCAGCTCGTCGTAGTCGGTCAGGCGGCGTCCTGGCAGACTCTGCGTCGGTGCCGGCTTCCCGTCGGCCGTCTCCTTCGACGAAGAGCCATCCTCACCTGCATTGCGAGCCTCATCTGCAGCCGTGGAAATCCAGAAAGGCCCTGCATCATCGTGGGTCGTGACCAAATCTCTGATGAGAGCTAAGTCATGTTTCGCAATCAGGTTCACCGCTCTGTCATCAGCAGCCGATCCATCTTCAACACCCTTCATCGCGGAGTCGATGTCTGTCCCCGGCTTGTGAAGATGTTCGTAGGCATGTTCCAGTGCTTGCCATGCCACAGCTCTTGAGAAAGCTCGGTTCTGGATGCTCGCCGCAGGTAGCGCGCGAAGCATTGTAGCAAGAGAAGTGACCGATCGATCTTTGTAGGCCTTGAAGACCCGACCAGCCAGCTCTTCTTCATACTGTGAAGTGGTAACGTAAGTCTTCGGCCAATTCGAGTGACGATCACACTGCGTCGTCAGACTTACCGTCCAATCGATGTAAGCTGTATCTAACAGAGCCTGCACAGTCGCGCCAAAGTGCTGCGTGCCCGCATCCTCCGGGGGAGCACCACAGAACGCAGCGAGCATCACTGTCAGGTCTGCCTTGAGCGACAACGATAGAATGTTTTTCCTGTCACCGAAGAAACGTCAGCCATGATCCTTCACAACAGCGACATGGCCACTCACTCGCACAGAGCTCGAATCACGACGCCAAACCGAGTCAACGCTTCTGAACGCTCCTCTAGGGATAGCCAGCCGACCCGGCACAAGTCTTCAGAGACTTTGGCATCAATATTACCGACACCCGGCCCATCACACTTTTCCGGATCGATCTTGATGGCATCGTCGCCCTCCCCTACGCCTTGACCCCTCCGTCCGGGTGAAGCAGTCAGATTCCGCAGCATCTTTCGAACTTGCCGGGGGACAGATTTTGGCCGTCGAAAGTTCTCTTCAGGATTTTGGTGTGTCTGCAGTTTTTCCAAATACGAGGGTGCGGCGCCGAGATTCGCCAGTAATTGTACCGCCCATGGCCCTGCTATCGCATTCAGCCGAGCAGGAGCTGTTGCATCGTTTTGCGGTCTAGTCATCAATGGCGGACGAGTCAGAGAGTCGACAAGTTTGCAAGCAGCCTCCGACACAGCTTGCCGTTCCCTCCTCGCCATTCTCCACGGATGTGCGTACGCGTACGATGCGCCAGGAAAGATTCCGGCCGGAGCGGTAGCAATGGCAGCTCCTCCCAGGGGAGCGTTGGTGTAGCGAGAATCCACTCCATATACGCTGGCATTCAAGAGAAAGAGCATCTCCCCTTCAGCAATCTCCGGCCGTCGAACCAAGAGTGAAAGTTGTTGTAAAACGGCAACGAGAGCCCATGGACCTGTGTGGGAGGAAACGCCTCCATATCAGCTTTCGACGTAAGGGGCAAGATGTCTACGGTAGCATTCCAGTTCTTTCTCACCATCCTTGAGTGCGGTGTGAAACAGGGAGCCCAAGGGTTTGCTCTGCAACATGCTACCAACAACGAATTTTGGAAGCTGACAACATCACCATGATGATCAGTACCTTAAAGCGCCGTGGATTGCAGCAACAAAAGGCGAGCTTCTTTTACTCACCTCGACTCGACCGGGCCGCCAGACATCATCCTGGCGGGTCCTGGGACGTTTCCGTCCGCTGGCAGCTGCCTCAGCCTCCTTGCGCTCCGTCTTGATCCCATGATCAGAAGCGATGATGCCGAGGAGAGCATCACGTCCGTCTATGTCCGCATCCTGGAGGGTGCGAGTCACTCCTGACAGCCTCTGGTCGGTTTGTGCGGAGCTGTGCGCGGTCTGCTCCCCCTTCTTTTGTGGCCTGTTGAGTTCCTCCTCATCGTCTGATTGTGATGACGATGATTCTTCGTCCATCCCGTCACTGTCACATCCCCCTTCTGCCTTCTCTGTGTGACGCGCGAGCTCTTTGGAAGGTCCGGCTGAGTTGTTGCTCGAAGTCTCTCCCGTCGAGGTCTGCGATATTTGGCCTTCTGGCGCCGAAATCTTCCTAGACGCCTTCGGACTCAAGAAGGCCTGGTCCAGTTCTCGCTGCATAGCTTCTACTTCTCGTCGTTCCTTCTCCTCAGTCTCCTTGGCCAGTTTCCGGCGCAGTGCCTCCTTCTCGCGCTCCTCCGTTTCGCGGACCAGGGCGTCCGCCTCGTCCATACCATCGAGATCCGTGCCCAGACGAGCTTGCTCCTTCTTGCGCTTCAGCATGGCCGCAATGCTCAGATTCGTTCCGAGCGAAGTCTTGAGAATGGGTGCACGCTTGGCAGGCTGGATCACCGGAACGACAGTTCTCGGCACCTTGTTGATTGCTGAAAGACCAGAGGTTGAGCCTGAACCAGCAGCAGCGCGGCGCGGTTGAATTCGAGACGCAGCTTGGTTGCGCACAGGTGGTGCTAGCTCTGGAAGCTCATCGTCGGAGTCGCTCGCAGAGTTGCTGCTGCTGCTACTGCCGCTCTTGAGAGGAGAGCCGTCTCTTCCAGAAGTTCTCGCATCGCTGAGCATACCATCACGGTTAAGTTTGCTGGACTGCCGAAGCGGAGAGCCTTCGTGACGCCGCTTCTTCGACGCGCTTGCGTGTCCGAGTGGGGACATTGGGTAGCGCCTCTTGTGTGGACTGAGCGCGGTGCTTCGCCGGCTGGAGAGCGAAGAAGAGTCCGAAATGCCAGACACTTCGTCGGTTCGCGGCTCCGAGGTGGGGATGACAATTTCTGGGATCATGCGCCGCGAGGGCGTGCTGAACATGCCCTCTGGATACCCGCGAGCTCTCGGGTCACTGCCTCTTTGCCCAGCTTGCGCTATGCGGGTGTCAGTCTTGGGAGTGGTGGGCAAGATGGACAGCGTCTTCGACGATGATGGCGATGCGGGCGCAGCAGCTCCTGACGCATTCATCTTGTCGCCAGGTCCTCGACAAAGGGGAGCCCACAATATTGGTACCTTCTATTGCGTCGAGTCTCTCGAATCTCTCATTTGGGCTGTTCCTGTGGTTGTTGTCGCCAACTTCGACGCGCTCGTCGCGACGCGCCTCCCGAGCTTTATCGAGTGTGGCTCACAATAAACAATCAGTAATGCTACCTGACCACCCAACCACGTCCGGACAGGGAATTTCTACATTCCAAAGGAGAATGTTCTTGCCATCACCAGCCAATAGATCTGAGATTGAGGGGTATTATATACGTATGTACTACTTTGCTGCGATAAACAGAGCGTCATAGCGAGGGTGAAGAAAAGGAGTGTGGACCAGGGTCGAGGCAGCGAAGGAATGCGCGTGCTCCCCTTTCGCGGGGCTGCACGTCTGTCGAAGTAGGGATCAAAGGAAGGCGGAACTGGGGCATAGTGTATGTAGTCGTCACGTTCGCCTTGCACTGATCCGTGAATGAAGAAATCCGCAGGTTGTTTTGGACGGTAATTGCATTTGTCGGTGGTGTCCAGCTCACATGGCCGCGGGAATTCCAGTTGAGCAGTACTCATCGGTGAAGAGGGAGCCAGCAACAGCGTCCTACGAGACAAAAAAAAGTGGTCAATTTGTCAGCGACGCTGTCAATCTATGTCCTGAGTCGGCTACTTACATCGGTGACAAACCAGAAGACCACAGCGATGATGAGATAAATCATGATCAAGGTCAAGCCCTCCATGTCTAAGACCAGGAAGGAAAGCGTGTGTCAGCATTCTTCCAGCTTTGTGTCAGAGCTTGGAAACTCACAGTTGGACCGGCCATCACTCAACGCCGAGTTTA
Source organism: Tilletia horrida (assembly GCA_001006505.1). NCBI lineage: Eukaryota > Fungi > Basidiomycota > Exobasidiomycetes > Tilletiales > Tilletiaceae > Tilletia > Tilletia horrida. The sequence continues at coordinate 76,323 of LAXH01000014.1, forward strand.
CGACCAACACAGACAGGAACAATACCACCGCGACGAAAGCTGCAGAGAGAGGTCGAGTTCTGCTCAGAGCCTCGATCGTAGGGAACCCATCAGAAATTTGTGCGACTCACGATCGAGGAGGAGTGACAAAGGCTTGTTTGCGATCCACGCAATGACGACGAGCAAGGGAAAGACGAAGCTGCAAGCGGCGCAAAGGTGCATATATCAGTCAGGCTGCCACAGCAACCGTCCAGTCTGTCATCGTCCATACTCACAGCGCAATCTGAATACTAGATCCGACGGCGACTCCCATGGAAAGATCAAGCTTGTCCTTGACAGCTACTGTGACCGCTGTTACGTGCTCAGCAGCATTTGACACAATCGGGAGAAGAACTGAAGGCCAGGAACGGGGGCTTTCAGCTTTCTCAGATCACAGGATTCCAAGGAAGAGAGAGACAGAATGCTTACTCAATCCGATCCACGTCTTGCTGACACCTCGCTCCGCCACACCGTTGATTGCACTGACCAGCCATTCGGATGTAACTCCGCTGAAGGTTACGCGAAAAAGAGTGTAAGGCTGCGGTCTCGGGACTGTTCCGAACATCCGGCGCCAAACACTTACACAAGCACAGTTGCAGTGATCAGCAAGATGACTGCCATCGGGAAGTTGAGCGAAGGCTCTTCTTCTTCCTCCTCGGCGTCGTCAAAGAACTCCTTGTGGCTGGACAGAGAGAAGAACAGATATGCTGTTTCGAAAATGCAGACGTGCGTCAGGGGCCCCAGGTTGTCGACTTTTCATCACCTGCACAGCTTGTGCACTCACCTCCGTAGATGAGCAACAGCAAGACGGCTGTACCACGAGACATCTTGAGAATGTCACTTCGCTCGACATTGTCGTCAAGCCGACCCAAAGCCGTGTGGAACCCGGCAGGAATCAGGACGGCAATGACGGCGATCAGAAGCAGACTCGAGTTGAGCTGGGCAGCGGTCATCTTGAACTCTTGCTCGCGGTACTTGAGGCCCCCGGCGAAGAAGCAGCATCCAAGGACGAGCAAGATGTTGGACAGCACCGATCCGACGAGAGATGTTTGTACGATAGTGACTGGGTAGGTGCGCATACAAAGGGAACATCGATCAGCATTTGCTCAGCATACGCATGACGGACCTTTGTTGGAGCACCTACTTTCACATTGAAAGAGGGAGATGATCGCGACGATCAACTCGACAGCATTACCTGAGGAGAGGATGGAGACAAGGCGGGATGAGCTTTCCGCTCGGACTGAAGTGAGATCTCACTCCTGTCTCACCAAGTGTAGCATTGATCAGTCCTCCCAGGGTTTGTCCTACACGCATGGCAATCTCTTCGGTTCCAAATGCAAGCAGGGCAGCAAGGGGCATGATGGCGAGGAAAGAGGTGACGAAGATGACAATGTCGTTGTCGATGGCGAAGTGCAGTGCCCATGATACTGGAATGAACACCAGCAGGACGTTGATCTGGAATAAGCGTGAGAATCAATGCGAGAAAGAGGTGAGTTCATCAGCCGCGAGGGAGTAAGGCAGGTGTTTCGTCACGCACCCAGGAGTATTTCATGATAGCAACCAGTGACTGGCCGTATGAGGGAGCCTTGCCGACTTTGCGCTCAGGGGTGAGCAAGTCAGCAAACGACTTTCTCAAGTTGCTGCCTCCGCTCATGTTGGTGCCCCGGCGGGCTGGGCTCTGGCCCACCGCCAAGGAGGAGCGCGAGCGGTTGTCGGCAGCAGAGCCGAAGCGTCCACCAGCAGCAATGGCGCGTCCGGACACTCGCGACTCTCGGCGCTGGCCGTCGGTGTTGCTGCCATCATCGCCGCCTTCTTCGAGGGCGATGGTAGCTCTGCGAGCGGGCCGCTGCTTCAGACTGGGAGACTGGGTGGTCGTCAGTGCCGATCCTCCCTCGAGTTCTGCGGGTGGAGTGACGTTGGAGGCCGTCTTCTCTGAAGTTGATGGCTCGGACATGTTGTGTGTGGTGTATGTGTGTGAGCCGTGGATGGTGTGGACCTGTGAGAGAGACTAATGATCGAGCCGCTGCCTTGAGAGATCCTGCGTCTTGATGAAGTTGCAGTCCAATTCCTGGAGCCCTTTTCAACAGAGATCTACAGTATGTAGGGAGCCAGAAGCAGTGCAGTGATTGTGAAGGGGAGGCAGTGAAGTTGGCGGATAGCCTACAGTACCACTACGTAACCACAGGCAAGTCGAGGTTGAGCAAGAAGGCTGCTGCTACTCGTGGGTGAGTCGCATGACATCGAACGTTTTCCCCGCCCGACCCTTCAGCTCAACACGGGAGATGGAAAAATTAGAATGACACAACACCACCCGCATCGCACTGCCGCCTGACTCCGCCGCCGGAATCAGCAGCGGGAGGCGGTGCGGGTGCGGTCATCAACTTGCCAAGAGATGAAACAAACAAATCGATCGCCCCAGCGCCCTGGGACGCGTCACGCGTGTGATTGATCCCCCTCGCTCCCTCGTCGGGGCTCTTGGCCGTTTGGGGCTGTCTGGCTCTCACTTGGCCGGCCTTGGGCCTCGACTGACTTGCCTCACTGCACTGCACTCAGATGCTGAGTTGCATGCTCGCAGCGAATGGTTTGATGATGTACAAGTACAGAGGCTACACAGTGCGGATATGTCCTCAAAGGGCGACTGGTTTGACCAGCAGTGGATCGCCCAGCGCCCAAAGTTGCCCTTTGCTGAGAAGCAGAGAGGGGACTCTAGCTTTGGAACTTTCTGATCGTCTCCAGCTCGTCCAACAATTGCTTCAACTGATCATCGTCCTTTGTCACCAACCTGCCCAACGACGGAACAGGGATGCGATGAGTAAAAGACGGCTTGAAAGACAGCTCATTGGAGAAACGGCAGTCGAGAACTCACGTCGGGATCAGCGTCTTGGCCTCTTCCACATCGGTGATGCTCAGATTCGCAATTTGCGCAATCTCGAACGGCGTCAGCATGAGAGAGTTGTCTCTGTAGCTTCCCGAATCGTCTGCTGTATGTTGAATGAGTTGTCTGCAACGGCAAAAAAGTGTCAGCACTGGTTTGGAGCTTTTCCTGTTTCCCTTATGCGGACTCTGTTACAATACGCACTGTCGGGCACCGCGTACTGCTTGAAGATCGCGGAAGCGACTGAAGGTCTCTACATATTCAATCGTCTTGGCCGAGATCGGGATTGTGGCGGGATCCTTGACAGGAATGGGCCTTTCCTTGTCCATCGTCCGTTCACGCTCAAGCAACTCTTTGACTTCGGAAATCAGCAATGTCGGGCTGTCTTTGAAATCTGCAAAATCCCAAAAGGCAAACGGCTCAAAGCTCAGTATGATCAAGGCGATTGCCGTTCAAGTCTCAGCCGACCACGGACCCTCACCTGGCCCTAATCTCCCTAAGGATGCATCTTCCTCCTCTGTGACCTTGCCAACCCGGCGCAGGTGCTTGTTCTCCTCCTGCAGACGCTCTGTGATCTTCATTTCTGCCAAAAATCGAAGTGGCGACCGGATGACGACGGTGAAAGTTCAGGAGTGGATGCGGAACAGTCACTCGGAGGAGGAAAAGTACGAATCGACTGTTGCTGGATTCGAAGCGTCCCGTTCCAAACCTTGTGATGAGTGTCGGTGGTAGAAACGTCCATTCTCGAGTGGAGTTGAGATGTTCGAAATATCGAGTGCCGGCTCCGGCCCGATCGTCCCGAACCGCCCTCACTCACAATCGCCACTCAACATTTCGAACCTGCCCTCATGAGTTTCTATGATCTGCTCAGCCATCGATTCGGACAGTGGAGTGCGATGCGGTGAGCGTCCATGGCATCGGATGAGAAGTCTGAGCAGCCGCCGTCCCAACCAGGGCAAATTGCCTCTCAAGCCTGGAGACAGGCCGCATATGCGCCCCGGACCAGTTCTCAGGTCCAAAAACGGGCAACCGCCGATGTAGGCACTACGGACAAAGTGCGTAGCAGTACTTCCCAACGCAATCTTCTGGCGAGTGGGTTCGTAAAGGAGAGCAAAGCCTCGCAGGCTGCGTCGTCGACTGATGCGAGGAGCAGCGCCGCCCAGCGCACGCTCCTGGCCAGCGGATTTGTCAAGGACAAGAAAGCATCTCAAGTTGCTTCAGCAAGCTCATCGAAGAATGACCCAACTTCTCAAGGCTCCTCTGTCGGCCTCGGCTCGTCCAGTGGGTTGTCAAACATTCCGCTGTACTCGATCAAGGCGACAAACGAGGTCCGGGCCTTGACCAGCAAGAAGGGGTTGAAGGATGAGGCAAATCCGATCACTCATTCCCGCATGGGCGAAAGGACTCAGCACTATGTGTAAGCGGAAATCACACAGGGTTGCGGTGGTCATTCAGACACTATCCTGACTGCCACACCACCTGCACAGCTCGTCGGCCACGGGTCATCAAGTTGCCAATCGCGTTGGACCAGCTCAGCCCGGGGCAGCCTGGCAAGAAGTGCGACAGTCAAAGCTGCGAGAACAGGCCGCAGAGAGTGTGAGATTGTCAACAACCAGTGACTTGAGCCTCAAACGAAATTACACTGATACATTTGCCGATCCTTTTCCAAAGTCGAGCAAGATCTTCCAAGGTGTCACAGCATATCTGAACGGATATCAAGGCCAAGATCGAGTCAACCTCGACATCACCAAGACGATCCAGGAGAACGGCGGCAAAGTCAACTACCTGTATACCAAGTCGCAGTGCACCCACATCATCTCCAGCATGGCTCTGAGCGGGAAGAAGAATCAAGAGTGGTTGATCGACAAGCGGAAAGGATCTGCGGCGCCGAAGCTGGTCCGACCTGAATGGTGAGGAAAAAGGATAATTACGGATATGCACGACAACCCTGCGCTCAGGAGCTGACATTCTACTGGTTGCGATCCACAGGGTGTACGACTCTGTCGCGGCAGGCAGAAGGCTCGCCGAATCCAAGTACGCGGTGTTCCAAAACCAGACGCAAGGCAACTTGTTGAACACCTTTGTTCGGACAGCGGAGCCATCAGCATCCGCCGCTGCCGGAAACGCGGCTGAACCTGCGTCTCCATCGGACGATCCGGCAGCTTGATCCACCTGTCATTGTCGACCCGTTCTTTTTGTGTGTGGTGGGTTTCAAAGTCAAGTGTTGTTGTGTTCTCTTCGCAGCTTGTACCATTTAAATTCTTGCATTTCGCATCTGTCATGCATGAAGGGTTTCTCTCAAAACCAAGGAAATTGCGCCAGTTGCCGATTCAATTTATTTATCCAGAGTCCCCGAAAGACAACGGAGCTGATATGTACAGTTGTACATAATCTTCATGCTGTCCCTCAGCACCACGCTCCCGTGGCACCTGGAGATTGTTCGTAGTTGCGCTGCTTTGCTTTGGAAGTAAGGAGAGTGAAGTCTGCGTGAAAATGCGTGTGCGTGAGGTTTAGGGAGAGGGAGCGGAGTTTTGAATATTGACGTATTGCACAGCCTGCGGTGAGGCAAAACGAGAGAGCAGAAAAACCAGGGAAAAGGGACGGACAAGCGGTGGGTGGCCAGATGCAAAGTGAGCCCATAATTTCCAACGTGTGGTTCCTCAGCGCTCTAAAACGAAACGAAGAATTGATCGACAGGCCATAGGAGACAGCGAGAAGTGAGACTAGGCGAGGCAAGAGGAGGAGGGAGAGCGAGAGAGCAGTGATGGTGGGATGAGGGACGAGGTTGAGATCCACTCTTGCTTATCTTGGTCGATCCTCTCATCCTCCATCATCATCATCATCAGCAGTCCCCCTTCTTCTTCTCTCCCTCGCCCCTCACGACGGTGATCATCACCTGCGACCAACACCCACGCCTTATCCACCTTCCCCCCAACCCTGGCCCAACATGACCGCCTGGTGCACATATGTCTCCGACATCACCAGCGACTTCTACGCAACCCTGCTCCGACCCGGTCTGCGAAACCTCCCCTGGGATCCTTACCGCGACCTGCCCGCCCTCGATGGACGCGTCGTCTTAATAACAGGCCCCACCAGCGGAATCGGGCTCGAAGCCGTCCGGAGCCTGTGCCTGAGCGGCGCCAAGACACTCTTCCTGCTCGGCCGCAGTGAGGAAAGATTGGCCAAGACGATGGACACGCTGAAGGAGGCCCAGTTTGCAAGCGGCCAGAAGCACTCGACTCGGATCATCCCTGTGGCGTGCGACCTTTCCAGCATCAAGAGCGTACGAGCTGCGGTGCGGAGAGTACAAGAGGAGGAAGAGGTCCTAGAGTGAGTCGCTTGACAAACATGCTTTAGCACTACGCGCCTTAGAGCGTTGGTCTCAGCGAATCTTACCTCTGCGTCTGATTTTGATCTCCCGTGTGCTGCAGCATTCTGCTGGCAAATGCAGGCATCAGCGGTGGCTCAGGGTACTCGGAAGACGGCTACGAGCTCCAGTTCGCCACAAACTGTCTCGGCCACCACATCCTCATCCAAGAACTCCTACCCAATCTCAGACGCGCAGCCAAGCTCGGACTCGAATCACCCTCCTCCGTACGGAATGCAGAGACAACACGCGTCGTGATTACCTCGAGCGGGGCGCATACATGGTGCCCCGAGGCAGCGCTAAGCGATCTAGCGAGTCCTGGATCGTACAACAAGCTGACGCTCTACAGCCGCTCCAAGCTGGGCAACATCTATACCGTTCGCGGCCTTGAGCGATTTCTCGCGTCGAGCGACGTGCCAGAAGACCGCGCCATCTCCGTCGCAGCGATACACCCGGGCGGCATCGTCTCTGACCTCGGACGGGAATCGGCATTTTACACGCGCTACCTGGCTCCGCTGATCATGTGGCCCGTCGCGCCCTGGGGCATCGTCACCCAGCTCTGGGCAGCGACGGCGGCAAAGAGGGAGGAGATGCATGGCGCATATCTCATCCCCTGGTGCACCCGATCGCAACCGAGCACGATTGGACGGAACGATCAGCTCGTAGACAAGGTGTGGAGCTGGTGCGAGGAACAACGCGCGAAAACGGCACCACCTGCGTAAAAAAACGCGAAAACGGCCAATCCAATGCCCCCATTCTCCCCGTGCTTTCTTCCGCTGCCTTCGACCCGCGCTGCCGATTCGTTGAAAGGCCGCCCTTTTCCCTTCTTAATTGGTCTGGTAGATGCCCGTGCACGCGTCGCGTCAACCAGATCCACTGCTCCACACTCTCTCTCTTCGTCTTCTGCTCCACATATACGATGCTCTGGCAGACAGGACGATTCGCTTTCGGGGACGCGATTGGTCGGCAGATGGACAAGTGCCTCCATCCCTTTACGCTCGGTTCAAAGAAACGCATCACCGAGAAAAGGGGTTCGCGCTTACCGAATCTGCGCCAAGGCCCAGCGCCCAGACGCCCCCCCCCCATCACATACATGGACACTTTCACTTCCCTCGTCTCTGCTCCTGCCAACTTCTTGGTGACTCTCGCTCTCGCGCTCTCGCTCTCTCTCTCCGCACACACTACTCCCAAACGGGGGAGACGCCCTGCCCTGTGAAAACACTCGATACCAGCATCTCAATCTATCTAATTCTGGACCCTGCAATTCCATAAACAGACTGCGTACAAAACACCACAGCAGTGGTGGTGGGGGGGGGGG